>OY987251.1:8454394-8625041 GCA_963920765.1 Ulota crispa | reverse complement strand
CATGCATAACTTCTTCAATAAATGTCGGAATGAACAAAAAAAGTAGATGCCCATGTAAATTTTTGAATTCCCCATCTTCAATAAAAGTTTCAAAAAATCATGCAAAGTAGTTTAGCCATAGGTACATGCCCAAAAATCTCCTTTGTCCCGCGTAGGGACAATGATCCTTTAGGGGTTAAGTGGCCCCAAGCTTGAAAATGTCAAAGAAATGCAATCCACAGCACGTATTCTTGCTCATGGTAGAAACATCACCCCTTGCTACTTGGGAATGGGGCAATATCAGCTATGGATGCCTCCACCTTAACTCCTAAAAGATACGTGCTGTGGATTGCATTTCTTTGACATTTTCAAGCTTGGGGCCACTTAACCCCTAAAGGATCATTGTCCCTACGCGGGACAAAGGAGATTTTGGGCATGTACCTATGGCTAAACTACTTTGCATGATTTTTTGAAACTTTTATTGAAGATGGGGAATTCAAAAATTTACATGGGCATCTACTTTTTTTGTTCATTCCGACATTTATTGAAGAAGTTATGCATGAATTTCTGAACAACAAGGGAGAGCGGGCAGCCAAAAACTTTTTTAAAAATTGCATTTTTTCAAAATAAAAATATGAAATTGGTTCTTTAGATTTATACATATGTGGGGAGCTTTGAATCATTCAATTTTGATTTATGATTGAAAAAGTTTTAGTTTGCGGGCAAGTATGGGACTCCCATACCTCCATTCCTTTTACCTTGGTGCTTTACTTTTTTGAGCTCTTTGTGAATTTGCTTTTTGACTTCTTCTTTTTCCAAGTTGTAGTAGACTAAGATTCCTTGGTTTGCACCATTTGGATCAAAGCAATTCAAATTTCTGAATTTTACATAAATCCTCCAATTTTGCTTAGTGTATATGCAAATTTCATGGCCTTACGGCATTGCGAGATTTTGCAAAGTATGATTCACACCTCCAATTCATTTGAAAATTCTCCCACACATACCTAACTTGGTCTTCTACATGAAAAACATAAACCTCAACTTTGCGTAGAGCAATTTTTTTGATTTAGAAGTAATTAAAGACTTCTGAAATTTTTGGGCGGCAAGGAAAAAACCTTTTTTTTCACTTCAAATGTCAATATATCACTCCTCTACATTTAAAACTAGTTGATTTTTTTCCCACATGTACCTCCCATAGTCTAGGACAAGATCCTACGGTTGAATTTTCAAAAAAAACTTTTTTTCCTACCTTCGTACCCATTTCCAAGAAAGTGACAGTTTTCAGTAAATTTTACAGAAAAAAGGGCTTGGTCCAGCCAAGCCTCAGCCAGCCAGCCTCAGCCAAGCTCGAGGGAAGTCCTAAATTTCCGCACCAACAGGCCCCTCATGCCCATGTTCCCAATCAGACTACAAACATGCTTACATGCCCTCATGTCCGTGTTCCCAGTCAGAATCCACGCAATGCCCCGACTCTTGCATAAAGCGAGCGAGGTTCCGGTGGATCGCAAAAAAGGTCCTCTGCTTTCGGGAAAGCTCATTTTTTTTTATCCGGGAAAGAAGCCGCAGCAGTCAAGAAAGAAACCACTCGGTCAAAGGATATTCATGATATTACTCAAACTTCAGGTCAAACTTCAGGGATATCTGTGATATTATTGCAAACTTCAGGGGTATCCATGAAATTTTCCCAAAAATATATAACTTGCAGAAATTGTATTTTCATATACAAATATAATGATGTGTTAAGTGTCAACCCCTAGAGGCCCAACTATCCCTTGGGGGGATAAATCTTGGGATAAATGGATTTCCAACATGTACCTATAGCAGCAAAGCTAAACTATTTTGTGTGATTTTTTGAAGCTTTTACTAAAGGTGGGGAATTCCAAGACCTATGCGGGCATCTAAGTCTTGGGGAGGTCACTCTATGTATATTTTGAGTACCCCGTGCAGCGAGGGGTTTCTTTTTGGGGGACTATTTATCTCATAGGCAAGAATTAAAGGATCCCTATATTTACTTATAATTGGCAAAATGACTTATTTGATGGAACTCTATCATTACTTATACTTTCTATTTCAATGCAAATTATTCTAGGCTATATTCTTTATACAAAAAAACCTCAAATTGAAAACAAGTTGAAAGGAGAAAATTAAACAAAGAAGTACATAATCCTTTCTTTTTTCCTAAACTCTTGAAGGTACCCATTTTATTATGAAGAAATTGGGCATTTAGTTGCCAAAAAATAATGTCTGAAAAGGGAGGTGAAAACAGTCCCTTCATTGGTGAATTTTGGCAAATTTTGGCAAATCACACTCAATATTTTCACTGGCTTTGGTGCTAATTTAGGCTCCTCAAGTTTTTTGTAGCTATCTAGCAATTTATTGCCCAAAACAAAAATGCTGATGACAATGAACAATATTTTGGTCTAGCAAGCACCATGTTCTGCGGTGTGAGCCAGCAAAGTTTTTTGCATTTCAATTTTTTTGTGATTTCAGAATCTTATCATGTAACAATTGAATTTGGGAGTTTTGAATTTAGAATTGGATTTGGGGACCTTACTTTAGTCTTTTGACCATGGAGGAGATTGTGATTGAACAAAAACAAAAAAATAGGTGACAAATTATTACTATTACCCTAGGTTGAAAATTACTATGCCATGGAAAATAGGATGCATGGCACTCGCACGACCAAAATATTGTGATCCAATAGTGAGAGGTCAATTAACCAAGGCCAAGCAACAGCTCTCTGTTGCTCTTGGATTTTGTGACTTTTACTTTTACTACGATTCATGTTTACGTTTTACCTTCTGCGACCATCAAGAGAATTGGATTGGATAATCAAGAGAATCGGATTGGATAATCAAGAGAATCGGATTGGATAGATTGTATGAGGAGCCGGCTCTGGCGGGCTAACAATTCAAATGATTAACCCTAACTTGATCTAGTGCAAAATTTTAATGCCCAGATCACGGGAAGTTTTCCTACCCTAAACCCTAAAAAAATAATCCATAAAACTCACTAAAAGAAATCTCTTTGCCAATCGCTCTTCCATCACTCTCCTTAAGAATTTCAAGTGATAAACCTTGCATTGCGTCCAAAATAGAAAACCTGACTAACCAAATCTTGCATATTAACTCTGCAAAGAACCATGATAACTCTTAGGATATGTTCAAACTTGGTATTATTAGTGGTAGTAGCAAAGGAAAATAAGATGTGTTTGGACACACTTTTGGGTTGAATTCATATTGCTAATACCCTCCTAACACCAAGTGTGAATATACCCTTAGCACTCTTAAGAGTTTTAGATAGAAAGAGGAGAAAGAGGAGAATTTACTTAACCCCTAAACGTCAAGGAGGACAAAAAACGTCCTCCAGCTCTTAAAGAAGATTTTGTGCTTCAAAAATAAGTTGTTTTTCATCTGATTTTTTTTCAGAAATGACCATAAACATATGGTTCATCATGGAAGACAAAAAATTATCTCTTGAGATGCATTCGTTTTTTTTATAACCCAAATTGTGATAAGATTCAGAAACATAGTGTTAGCTCCCAAGTTGCCCTTCTTGCAATTTTCATGAGGGCACCATGCACTGTTGACTTTTCTAACTTTTTGAAGCAATATTACTGAAGTCCATGTGCTACAAGCAAGGCAAGTCACGGTGATCCATCAATCCTTTAAGGGTTAAAAGTTTTAGATAGAAAGAAGAGAATTTACGTAAGCAAGCAGCACATCTGTTTAGGTTTGAGCAAACGGTGACGTCTTTCTAGCAAACTGTCTCCTACCTCCGGAGATGGGGTACTTAGTTTTGAGAGTCATACCATCAGAAGGGTCACAAGTGCACACAAATCGTCGCATACTCCCGTTAGATCGGCCGCCGGCCATCAATTAATCAATGAAGCCATCTAGCAATCTGTCCCCAACCTCTAGAGAAGGGGGTACACTCAGATGTATATTTCAGCCAGTTGACCGTGAAGAAGAATCACATCACATATCAGATATACGCACTGCAGAATAGATCTTGTTCAAGTACAGTCGTGTTTGGGGGTGGTGTGGATGTATGCTTTATACCTGCCCATGTGTACCTTGCCTAATCATATGGGTTATATCTTCTATATTAGTACTTGAATTTTAGGCGGTGGTAGTCGCACTCAACGGTTCCGTAGGTGAGGAGGACAATTTTGCAAAGTTCATTTTTAGTTTCACTTAAAAATAGAGTTGAGTTCAAGTTTGACTAAAGTTACAAACGGATTAAAGTAAAATTTGGGGGGCACGGGGAATAGAGTTCAAGTTTAACTAAAGTAATAAAATTTGAGGAGCATAGGGATATGGGCACAAGAATAGGGGGTCACGGGAATAGAGGGGCATATGAATAAGGGACACATGAACAGGGGGTGGGGGCATAATCCCGTTGGTATACCGGGTGCGTAAACTAGTGTTTTATGTTCAAAGTCCTTTCATCCACAGTGGATCCATCCACCTAGATGAATAGGGATGGATGGAGATGAATGGGGATGAATAGGGATGGATAGGGATGAATAGGGATGGATGGAGATGAATGGGGATGAATAGGGATGGATAAGGATGAATAGGGATGGATAGGGATGAATAGGGATGGATAGGGATGAATAGGGATGGATAGGGATGAATAGGGATGGATAGGGATGAATAGGGATGGATAGGGATGAATAGGGATGGGTAGGGATGAATAGGGATGGATAGGGATGAATAGGGATGGATAGGGATGAATAGGGATGGATAGGGATGAATGAGGATGGGTGGGGATGAGGGGAGCTCGTTCCCGCTGCTGGTTCCTGTTGCTCGTTCCCTTGGGTTCTTGCATCTTGTTTAAGGGTCGGACGTATCCACGTCAGATTTTCGAACCTACATTAGCTGAGTTGGCAGAGCCGACGTGGCAGTCCACAACAAAGCCCAATCCCGTGCCTCTTTCTCACTTCCAGATCTTGTTTCCCCTCACAAAGTCCGGAACTTTGCATCACGGCTCTCAATTCTCCTTTCCGGAATCGGATTGCAATTTTGGCTGGCAGCCATGGGCAACAGCGTTGCCGTCATGGAGCAGGTCTACCAGGAACCCGAGCAAGTGCAGGTGCAGGAGGAAAAGGTATTCCTATTTCTAGTGTTTCCTGTATAGTGACGAGATTTTAGGTTTTGCTACAAATTCTCTCTCTCTCTTGCGCAGATTTGGTTCTGGCTTCAATCAATAGGGGGGTTCAAACATAAAATCTGCCTATGAGTTTCTCACCTCACCAGGATCCCTGCTCACTATTGAATTATTTTTGTTCATTTGCACGCCCAAAGTTTGACATACCCATGAGTTTGTAATTAGGATTTTGTGCATAAATCTTGAACAAAGTGAGTTTCTGAAATTTACTCCTAAAGTGAATCACCTTAAAAGTGAATTCCAGAGGTGACTCACCTGATTGTTCACTAGTGAATTTACTGATGTGAATCAGGTCAGGTCGCCTGAAAAAATTGATGTTTGAAGTCCCGTATTGTTGTTCTTTTTATTGAGCTTGTGATGGTGACGTTGTTTAATTTCTGGTTGACGAGGAGCAGGTTGAGAAGGAAGAGACTACTGTTGAGGTACATAAATTTCACTCCTTTCTCGGAGTTTTTATTCAAATATTTTTGTTGATGATGTTTGGATCGTGTTTTTTTGTTAGCTCTTTCGTGTATAATTTACGTACCGGTCACGAGCTCGAAATTCGTTTATTGTGAGGATTGCTACTGGGAATGTTTTATAATTTGGTCAATTAGCTACTATTCTGAATCACCCTGGCTGAAGCTGTTCTCGGTGTTTGTTTCGATTTTTCTGTGCTTTGATTTTGAGTTCCAATTGTTGTTATTGATGTTAAATAGTGCAAACATGCTACACTGAATATTGCGTTTAGGTAGGTTGCCTTGACAATTAGGTTGCCTTACCTGGACAGTTACCTCATAAGGTAGGAACACCCCTCTTGGTGAGTGTCCCCATTCTTGATACCTACTTGTGTCAGTGACAATTAAAAATTGGTTATGGGTGACAATGTGATGATTTTGGGTGATAAAGTGATGGTTTTGGGTAATTGGCATGACAGTTCTAAGTGGCCCATCTCACTATTTAAGATATCTTCAAGTTAGTGTTATGAGTTTATGAGCACACTAAAGATTTCACTAAGTGTATTCTTTACCATCTCCTACACACAACTATACATTTTCAGTGATTTTGAACTTTGAAAAAGCTTTGTGAACAAATGTTTGCTATTGGAACTTTCAAATTGATGCCAATATTTTTTATTTCCTCTTCCTTATTTAGCACTATTTTTTTCAAAGTTCATCAATTGATTTTCCTACCCTGAAACCCTTAGTTTCATGCTTATGGGTGTTCCTACCTTACCTCATGACCCATCACTTCACTTGGAGGCCCATGCAACTCTCTAGATACTTGAATTTCATATGGTTTACTACTTGCAGGTCATTAGTTTGTTTTTCTGCAGCTGTTGTTGGCAGGTCCTTTACAATTTATTTAATGCAGCAATTAATGATGAAAAACAATATTTACATAGTGTGAAATGTTGATAAATTAGTGTGGGGGCAACTTAAACGCAATATTCAGTGTAGAGCATATTTGTCGACCAGATTGTATTTTAGGGTCGAACAAAAGTATCGTAGTTCTGAATGCAGCTAATTCTTTTCCGTTTTCTTTGCAGGAAGGGGATGAGGAAGAACAGACACTGGCTGTAAGGGTAAGTTCTTGTTATGCTGGGCATAGCCTTGAACAATCCTTTTACCATTGCGAAATTGTTTCCTTGGTGCTACTGGATAATGTGATGTGAATAAATCGAAGTGGCAACTAAAGGGTTGTAGTTTGGCCTTGCAGGAAGAAGCTGAAGATACTCCCGAAGAGGAAGAGGAGAAGCCAAAGATCACTGTAATCGCCAGACCCTAGACCCATCTCTGATTGTGAGCCAAAATTCAAAGGACATTTTTTGGGTAGGGAATTGATATGCGTACCACACCTTTTCTACCACACCTACTATATATATGGTCAATATTTACGATATTATAGTAGGTGTGGACTACAAGCAAAACATCACTAATTTTGAAAATACACTCTGACATAAAAGTTTTAATTTTAACTATATTTTCAGCTCTAAATCTTGCTCATAGTATCAAATTATCAATTAATAAATTTAATTATGCTAAGTTTAATTTAGATTTTTTAATCAATACTATGAGCAGGATTTGAAGTTGACATATAGTGTTGAAGTTGCAACTTTTATGTAAAGTTGTATTTTCAAATTAGTGATGTTTTGCCTGTGGTCCACACCCACTATAATATTGTGAATATTGGTCATTTATAGTAGGTGTGGTAGAATAGTCGAAAAGGTGTGGTGCACATATCAATTCCCTTTTTGGTATTGTCACTGTCACATTTATAAAAAAATTGTAACATGCTAATTGGGAGCAATGTGGATCTCTTTTTTGCAGGTTGATGATATTAAAACAGCTCCTATGGATTTCCGATTCCCAACCACAAACCAAGCCAAACACTGTTACACCCGGTACAACGAGTTTCACAAGTGAGTCCTTGGTCGTGATTGCTTCGTGCATTTTGTCTCTGTTTTGTGTCATAGGGTTATATGAATAATTTTCTAGAAAACAGAGAACCCTTCCCCGTGAATTTCGGCTATTTCAAATGGTTTTAATGGATTCGTTTTGGTTTGGTCTTGTCTATATTTTCAAGAGAATAACACATTTCTATTAAGGTAGCAGCACCCATAAACGCCACTGTCCCCATAACCATCACCTCTAAAATCTTGGAGAATTTGTGGAAGTGAATAGTTGTAATTACAAGGATGTACAACATGTGAACATGAAATCTTAATGTTGGTATTAGGTGCAATTGTAGTCAACTCTTTTAAAATTCACAACTTATTCTCATAGTATCCAAATAATACATTCAAAAGTTAAAACTCATCATTTTTCTCTTGCTAATAGGATCCTATAATTTGCTAGATGTTCATTAATAATGATCATGCTCAAAACCCTTAATTTAACGGTTATGGGTGCTGCTACCGTATTTGGATACTGTATGAGCACATATAAATTTTTGAAGTTTGAGGTGTGAATCCCAATTATGAGCCTGGAATTATGGTAATTGCATATACTGTAGCTGATTCAGTGGGAATTTACTTTGCAGATGTGCTGCTGAGAAGGGTGACGACGCAAAGGAATGTAAAAAGTATGCCAGATACTACCGGTCGTTGTGTCCTGGAGAATGGGTAAGCATATTCGAGATCTTTTTTTTTTAATTTTCTTCAGTTTTTGGGCGACACATACCCTAGAATGCTTGCAGGTAAGAAAAAAAAAGAAAAAGACAGAAACATCCATGTGTACACGTCCACCCATAAAACCAACTATTTGGAGTAGTTTTCATCCAAATCTTGGCGCACCTAACGTCTCATCTAGAGGGATCTGGCGATTTTATCCTCTCGTCACCCAACTTTTCGTGTGAAGGTGGCCAGTGTCAAAATGTGATAAGATTTGGCAAAAAGTTGCCTTAAAAAAAGGGCCTTAAATGCTTGTTTTCATTTGCTTGTAGTAAGAAGTCATGATTTTTGTTAAGAATAACAAAGGAGGTGCATAAAGGGTACTTACAATTTGTAGATGTTGTTAGCTCTAGATGAATAGTACTTTTGGTACTTGTTGTTCACACTACTTGTAGAGTTAAAGCCACTAGTATTAGTTAATCCATCATCCTCACCGACTTTACATAATATCATGATTAGTATTAATGAATCTTTGTTTTCCTTGATTTTGGACTCTAAGATTTTTAGCAAAGAATAGTATATGTGCTCATAGTTTATTACAATATCTACATACTATAACCAATGCTATTTACTACCACCAACCTTGCCAACTAGTGTTGGTTCTTAATTACAAACTCAAGTGGGAATGCTAATTAAAATTCAATCATCTAAGACTCATGTAACATTGCTCATAAGAGCAAGTGGAAACAAGCCTTTAGCACAAAGTACATGTTCTAACTATCTTGTGGGTAATGATTTGTTGCTCTTGGTAGTGTTCTATATATTTCAGACTAACTTGGTGTTAGAGTAGTTTTTTAACCCCTAAACGTGTGATTGTGATCAAAATAAGACAAGGTATTTTTCTTGAATTTGGAATGCATTCACACCTTTACTATATTTCATATCAACAAAGAAGTTGAAGAATAGATCAATGCGATTCTACTGAGTTATTTGAAATCTCAAATTAAAACTTCTTTTTGGTAGCAAATATCAATTATACAGCAGCCTATATAGTTGTTTAAGGGTTAAGTGTTAGTCCTTGTGCATTGGGACCGCATCATTAACTTCTTGCCTTTGATTTTGTAACTGATACTGTATATTGCAGGTTGACAAGTGGAACGAAGAGAGGGACAATGGAAACTATGCTGGTCGTTACTGAGGGCCATCATCATCTTTCCCAATTGTGGTTCAGCTTTGGTTGTTGAGATGTACCAACTGATGACATTCTACCCGTTGCCATCTCCGCTAGCTCACAGCACTCCTAGATAAATTGAATCCCTAGTGTTGGCTAGACTCAAATTGCAATTTCTCTCGGTTTTTTAAATTAGTTGCAGCATTTGGGAGACACGTGGGGAAGCCTGAGCTCTCTGGGCAAACCAAAAGAAGCCGTTCCATCAATTATGTCAGTTGTAGAGATTGCAAGTTGGCTGGAACAGAGGAGGGGAATAAATATCTTGATTGATTTCGGGTCACAATGTTTCTGGTGATTGGATCTAATCCACAGGTAATTTGGAAAACAGCTTCGGTATCATGCTCTTGCAATATGGGCTTTTACTCACTTTCACTCCTTCAGGCCAATTGAAATACATTTGCAGTTTCAGCTGTGCAATTTTTGGAGTTTTTGAATCTGGTGCTGCGTTGTTTTGAGCTCTATAGTCTCTTATCGATGAACCCCGGCCTACAACTTAACTTTGTTCACTCCACAATATTGCAACATGCAGACCCATTATTAATCATTGTGCATAAGCTAATTTATCTTTAACAGGAAATCTATAAAACTCTCCAAAGCTCAGAATGTTGTGCACGGCATGGGCAATTGCCAACATTGATTAGAGGAAATAGAACATGTACTGTGCAGTTGGTCAATTGTGGATTGAACGAAGTTAAGTTGTAGGTTGCGGTACTAGCCTTCCTTTTTGGAGGTTGCTTCAATTCTGAGAGCACAAGTAAGTTACTTTTGAATCCAAAGTGGAGCTGTGAATGCTACTTGCACAAGCAAGTCATGCCACAAGTTAGTTGCTAAACTGGTTTAGGAGGGTTGAGATTGGAACCGTCAAATGTCATTATAGGAACATATTCAAGCAATTTCAAGGTGAATCTACAATTGCTTTTAGGGTCCTATGAACTATACCTTTGCCCTTTAATATAAAATATTCCACAATACTTTTGTCACAAAAATGACACTCCATGATAGCTTGTTGAAAAGCTAACCCTACTGCTGCCTTTCCTGAATTTTTCCAAAACCTTGTGGTACCCCCAACTCTGAAACACTCGGGTATGGATCTGTCTACCTTACTGAACTTTGACACCCAGGGGTTTGACTTGAAAAAACTCCTTCTGTGTGCTACTACCGTACTCGGTGGGCTGGGTCGCCGGAGGTGGAAAATTATTCGGAAAATAAATGCCAAAGTTTTTGAGAAATTGTTATTTGATCAAAGGTTGATTTTTTTTTATGGAGAAATCAAAGCTTCCAGAACATTTGTGATTTTCGCATTTGCTGACCCTCAAGCCTCAAGGTTGCTTTGGTCTACGAGTCAAGGCCACCAGAACTTGTGGTTGTCGTTTGAATAAAGATTTTAAACAAAATATGACTTCAAGAAAGATCTCAAGCTCTTGTTACAATAATGGTACAATTGGGATCTTTTCTTTATGTCTTAGCCCTAAGAGCATCTCCACCGGTCCGGGCTATTTCAAAGTTTTTCATTTATTTTGGCCAGTCTTCAAGTCCCTTGATCTCCATCTATGCTCTTCAAGAAAGGTGGCCTTGCACTCCAACACGTCCTATAAATAATCAATTGACCACTTATCAAGGATAGTATACAATAAAGCTCACTAAACTTAAAATGAATAGTGAATGAATAGTGGTTTGAAGGGCCCTTGCTAAATAAGGTAAGACAAAGTGTCTTGAAAGGATTTTGAGAGGGGCCTCAACACTTTTCATCCACTTTGAACGTGTTTGAACCACTGGGACTGCCCTTAGGGCATCCTCTCTTAGATTTTAAATTGATACTATGAGCATGATCTAGAGCTAAGAAACAAAATTAAAATTACAACTTTTATGTCAAGTTGTATTTTCAAATTAGTAATGTTTTGCTGGTGATCCACGCCTATTTTAATGTTTTAAATATTGGCCATATATAGAGGGTGTGTTACAATAGTCAAAAAGAGGTGGTATATATATCAATTCCCTTAATAACCAACTTGCCGCCACATCACTCGACCGGTTATCAACCGGGTATCAACATATGCTTTAAACCGAAGGTGGACTCCACCAGTCCACCAATCATTTGCCAGTCGCCTACTCATCATTGAACGAAATTTTCACCTTATGGCTCATTCCCCTTTCAAGACCTCCCTCGAACTCGAAGACCTCCTTCCCGACCTCGTTCGGGACCTCGCCAATCTCTTCAAGCATTTTCTTCGCCGACTCTGTTTTTTGTTGACCACAGCGATCGGAGCACGCTTCCTCAATTGCAGGCAACGGACTCACACCACAGATCCTCCTGCACAGCCAATCGTATCAAACTGCGAAGTAAGTGCTTTATTCGGAATCAGCGTTGTTGTTTTTTTCAGAATCTTTTTTGGTTCGTTGTTGCGTTTCCAGCGGACTCCGAAATTTGAGTTGCAGTGATTCAAGCTTTATGCCAAATGCTTTTGACCTCTAGACCACCGATGTATGGACATTAGTATGTTGCGAGGTTATTATAGCTCCTCTAAGCCATTGACGTTCCAATCTCCGTAAAGCTAATTTCACAATTTTACACTAATTTCACGATTTTACACTAATTTCTTACTGTTAGCGTTTCCTGTTACTCAATTCGAAGTGTTTGCGTAGAAGATGAAGTGATTTACGGTAATTATTGGAGTCACTTTCAGGAAAATCGGTAATTTACGAAGCTTGCGTGATTAAGCTATTGACTTGAGCACAGCGTTAGGGTTTGCACGCTCACCACGGATCCGCCTGCACAGCTAATCACGTCAGACTGTGAAGTAAGTGCTTTATTCGGAATCGGTGTTGTTGTTTTGTTCAGAATCATTTTTGGCTCGTTGTTGCGTTTTCAGCGGATTCAGGAGTTTGATTTGGAGTGATTCGAGGTTAGGCCAATGCGTTTGAGCTCTAGTGTCGCGGATGTATGGATAGTAGTACGGTGTGAGGTTGTTACAGCTCCTCTAAGCCATTGACGTTCCAATCTGAGTGAAGCTAATTTCACAATTATACACTAATTTCACAATTATACACTAATTTCACAATTATACACTAATTTCACAAATTTACACTAATTTCTTACTGTTAGCAATCTTGTTACTCAATCGAAGTGTTTGCGTAGAACATGGAAGTGATTTACGGTAATTATCGGAGTCGCTTTTAGGCAATCGGTGATTTACGAAGCTCTTGCGCTTGTTGCGTGATTAAGCTATGACTTGAGCACGGCGTTAGGGTTTGCACGCTTTTAGTTGAACTAGTGACTTAGATCTGGTGAATTAGGAATTAGGAAATTGTTGTCATTATAGATTTTAATGTTTCGGTGATTGAGAATATATGAGGTTATAGTGATTAATTGGTATATTGATTTCATGCTCTCTGGTGGTCATTTTTAAGGAAGAATTCGATGGTTTGAGTTGTGCAACAGGGAGCTTAAATTTGGTTATCGTATGATGGAGCGATCCAATTGAGGTGAATGCCAGGAATGTAGCGAAGAGATCGACCTAGAACGGCATCCTCTTGTGGCAGGGATTTCTGGAAGCTAGTAGACTTTGGAGAAGGGAGAGCCGGCGAAGGGCAGACCCTGGCATGCAGGGGAAGGACATGCCAGGAGTCAATGGCGGCAGCCCCATGTGGTCCCGACTTCTCAACAGGGAACCGCCTGATTCTCCTGCGCAGAATTCTGAGGAAGATGAACTCGGGTTGGGCCACGGGGATGCGGGCATGGAGAGTCTCGATTATGAGATTGTGGAAAGCGTAGCATACCGAGAGGATCAGGTACTGATGTGATTAAGTTATGTGGACATGATTTTGCATTTGTCCTTACTTTGCTTCCTCTTGGCTTTTTGATATTTTGTACTCCCTCTGTCCCTCTAAAAAGCTCCAAATTAGACACATTTCTTGTATCACTAAAAAGCTCCCTTTTGCTGATTTCAAACGTTGAGAAAGCGTTTGCCGTGTTCAATGATGTCATGGGGGCAAGTTATGCAATTAGAGAGCATTCCTTTCCTAGCAAGCTTGGCCTTGCCCATATGAGGTACCATTGTTGCTACTAATCTTTAAATCACCAGTAATGAGGAGCTGGCAGCATGCACAAATATGGTACTTGTTGCATGGAATTTGGGTGGCCAAACGGCAACATCAAAACTAGAGATTCTGTATACATTTGGTAGATGGTATATTGATTCTAAGAATGCATGTTGATTCTAAGAATGCATGTGTCACTAGCACAAAGACTAAAAACACAGTTAATCCTTTGCAAGGAAGCTTCTTGGACGTTTTTAGAGGGACAGAGGGAGTATTTACAAGTGGAAGAAACAATGAAATGTTTTATTATCCTTTGAACACAAATTTGAGTTCTTGAAGGCAAAGGTGCAGGTGCTCATTGAGGTCTTAGGTAGAGGATGCTATTTGCGTCATTCTAAAGCATGTTTTAACCTATGTAGGAGTGTGATTTTGGGAGATGTATAGAGCTGTGGAGATATCTTTGGGCTCAGGAATTGGATTGTGTTGAGTTCAAACCTTTGTCACATTGTATGAATTTATAAGGGAATTTCAATGGCGAGGTTGTTGACCTCTAGAACTGGTTGTAGACAACCCTACAACCCCATTTTGATACTTGTGGCCATAGACATTTAGTTAAGTCAGGTTCACATGACATTATGTAATCGTGTAGCATCTCCCCCGTAAACACTGTTGAAGGCCCAAGAACATAGGCTCAAATATAAATTTGCTCCTTCGTGTTAGGGCTCATCCTTTTGGAAGACCATTTTCTCTTGGATACTTGGGTTCCTTGCAATTCAAAAGAGACTCTTCTGGGGAATGCTATGTATACTGCTTTCTAGACGGGACGAGGTCTTTAGCGGTCTTAATATCATTTGCAATATATATATCGATGTGATGCAAGAGCTAAGAGTAAATTTTTTGTTGTTTACATGCCTTTGTTGAATTTTCTGGTAGGAGATCGTTGAAGAAAATGAATTGTGTTGCTGAAAATTACTTACGTTTGGTGCAGGCTCAAAGAGGAATTTGGCATCATGCTTCGTATGTCACCTTAAAGTGGCTCTTTGCACTGCTAATTGGTGTAGGTAAGTGTTTGAGTTCGGACCTTTAAGCTTCTTTTTCGTCATTCGGTCAACTTTTGGGCAATGTTCAGTTTTGAGGAGCTTTAGCACAGTGTACTCAGGAATGTTTTGTTTGTGATATTTCCAGATTGAGCTATTTTATACTGGAAGCCTAGTTACAAAGTCAGACTTTGTAACCGTAATATTATCTGAATTACAAATAGAATGGCTGTTACGCCTTTAGTAGTTAACCCTAGATCGCTGTTCTTGCAGGGACAGGCCTTGCTGCCTTTTTTATCAATATTGCTGTCGAAAACTTTTCAGGATGGAAGTTCGCCGCGACATTTGCTCTCATTAAGTACAACTTCTTTTTAGGCTTAGTAGTATATATTGCATTTAATGCAGCTTTAGTTTTCTCATCTGTTTACATCGTCACTCAATTTGCTCCTGCTGCAGCAGGGTCTGGCATCCCTGAGATCAAGGCCTACTTGAACGGTGCGTCGCAGATCATTGTAGTTATTTGTCTTCAATTTGTGTATTTGGATTTTTGATAAGTCAGTGGCACATTCAGAGAACTTATGAAGGTAATCAACGAAATACCGTGGGTAGCTTAGTGTTTTTCACAGATTCTGGTGATGTGCTGAAACCGGTTCATTTGTTGGCAGGTATTGACACCCCTGGTATTCTCTTGTTTCGGACGTTAGTTGGAAAGGTGAGGAGAAGTCGTCTAGTGTGCTGTATTTTGAATAATTAGCATTTGAGTATCAGTTGTAGTGTCAATTTGGTTTTGTATCTGAGCTGTAATGTTTTTCAGTGAGTAATAGCACTTGATTAGGAAGATTCTTTATCATTGATCAGTGGGTGGATCTTTCTGAATGGTACAGTTTCTGAAATTCTGATGAATAAGTCTTGTGTAACACGATTAATCATTTGTATCTTGGGCAGGTTCTGGGTAGCATAGGTTCTGTTGGGGGAGGATTGGCTTTGGGCAAGGAAGGGCCTCTGGTACACACGGGTGCCTGTATCGCATCAGTACTGGGACAGGTAAATGCTTGGAGTGAGTCCTACATAAAATTTCTTAAGTCTTACTTAATTGAGATAATTATGTAATTCTTAAGTGGTTTATGTGATTCTCGAGATTTCTTGGGTTAGTTTTCAAGGTTTTTGATGTTATGTTAGAAATATGTCACGCCTTCGATATGTTTCAAATGCTTTTCGATGCTTCTCATACTCTGTTACTGGTGTATTTTGTTGCAGGGTGGCTCAACCAAATATCACGTGAATTGGGGATGGCTTCGAAGGTTTAAGAACGATCGTGATCGTCGTGATCTTGTAAGGCTTTCTTAAAACTCCGAAGTCGAGAGTTTTAACTGTACTTCGTGAGTTGTACTCTTAATAGTCCTTTTCTCGGTGTCAGGTTTACTTGTCATTGTCATGATGATATGAAGTGAATAATAATGAGCGTTTGCGGTTAGGTTTTGGACATATTACTCCTAGGGGTGAGGCCAGTTACAAATTCGTCAGATACTGATGAATTCATTAGAAGAGCAATGCTGCTGTTTACTGCTAATCACAGCATTTTGATGATCTGACATTTTTTGATGAGGGTTATACTGATCCGTACTTTAGCTCCGCCTTTCTCAGTATCTACCTGCTTTTTACCAATTTTCGTACTACATATTAGTCATGAGATTATGTAATACATCTCCGTCTTTCTTGTTTGATTATTGCCAATATTTCACCATCTTTTATGTTGAATGGAGCAGAAAACTTCTTACGTTGTCCATTTTGATCTGGAAAGATCGTATTCAGGAATGAACCTAGCTGTTCTGTTGTTTTAGGTAACGTGTGGCTGTGCCGCTGGGGTAGCGGCAGCTTTCAGATCCCCGGTTGGAGGTGTTTTGTTTGCTCTTGAGGAAGTTACTTCATGGTAATTGGCTTCTTTTTCCTGCCGTCTGACTGCATTATAGGCCATATTCTTAGTTTTTACATTAATAATTCTAATTTCATTATACTGTTTGCGATATTATGATTTACATGACGCTATTATCTTCCACATTACTAGTATCTGATAATCGGGATTTTTATGAAGGTGGAGGAGTCAGCTTCTATGGCGAGTGTTTTTTACATCAGCTGTGGTTGCTGTTGTGGTGCGGACTGCGATGGGCTGGTGCAAGAATGGAAACTGCGGACACTTCAGTTCTGGTGGATTTATCATATGGGATATTTCAGGGTAAGCCGTGCATTGCTTGGGTAGGTTTATGGTGTGTTTATCGTAAAAGAAGATAAAGAGAAGACCTTCTCTATACTAATTTAAGCGTTCAGGTCCAATTTGTAGGTGCAATGATATGTTTCTGGCATGCATAATTCGACCTCATGTATAACGTCGCTTGTTAATACGCAGGGGCCAGGATGATTACTCATTTTTTGAGCTACTGCCCATGGCTATGCTTGGGGCAATTGGAGGACTGCTGGGTACGTGACAGTGAACTCTGCCTCGACCATAGATGTGCTTAGAAATAAACTTTTTTTTGGAGAGTATAGGTATGTTGTGTATTTTGACCATTTTATCATATCGTTGTGCCTACGCTGAGCTCTTAGATCATCTTATCACTTTCTGAAATTGAATCTTGTTGCAGGTGCGCTGTTCAATCAATTTGCCATCTGGATCTCAAGCTGGAGACGAAACGTGTTGCACAAAAAGGGCAATCGAGTGAAGGTAAATAATGCCTCGGATATGTTAACTGACAATGGGATGGCTTGGTTCTTCTATTTTCTGTTCAGAAATTGAAATCACCTCAAAATTCACATCCATTCTCTATTTTCATGTCACATTTTTCATCTCACTATTGTTTACCTTCGTGTGAGTGTTTATCATTCATCTGTAGAACGTCTCGATGAAACCTGGTATTGATTTGATGAGTTAGCTGTTGAGTAGAGAGAGAGGCGTAGGCATAACTGCTTATTACTTTAAATGTGATTCTAACTATTTTTTGTTGAATGGTGCAGATTATTGAGGTTCTGCTGGTGTCATTGATAACATCCTTGTTGTCATTTGGTTTGCCAATGATGACCAGTTGTAAACCGTGCCCTGACCCAGTGAAGTATCCAGGGGTTGCCTGCCCCCGCCCTACAGGGAATTATGGAAATTATGTCAATGTAAGTTTTCTTATGGGTCTAGTTTTCTTTCTGCTTATAACTCAGTGTAGCGTCTTCTTTCAGGTGCCTTTCATGTTTGCTCGTTCTAGACGCATGTGATATTCAAGTTAGTTTTGGGCTTTCCTTCAAATGTGCCGGTTCTGGTGAATCTGAAATTTTACAGAACTCTTTCTTGATGGGACATGCTGTTTATGTTTGCAGTTCTTCTGTCTCAAGGAAGATCAATACAACGACCTTGCCACAATCTTTTTCAATACCCAGGTCAGATATTTGTCCTGTTTAGAATCTCTTTGTGCCTCATGAGACTCGAAACGGATGCTGACGACCTCATGCCTTCCAAATTCAAGTTTCTATAGCTTTTCATCATATAGCAAGTATTTACTCACTAAATCATCTACAACCGAAAAGAATGACTCTCGACACCTATTTTCTAATTTCTACTCATGAGTATTGTTGTCATGAAAGAGTATTACTGATATCTAACGTGCCAAACAGGACGACGCAATCAGGAATCTCTTCAGCACCAATACCCCACATGAATACACAACCCGCAGTCTCTTTACCTTCCTGGTATGTTATGTACTCAATAGCAATGTGGCGTCCGGTTTCATTGTCTCTACCCCTAGAGAAGAGATTAAGCAACGGTTTGGCAATATATAAATTCTCAGTGTGCAATGAAAATGAGACATGTTAAAGTAACACTAGCATGTTGGGGCCTAGCATTTCATGAATGAATTTCGTACGCTCAACAGAATTATGCCTTTTGGTTATAGGAATGGTGACATCTGAGGATTGTCAAGTAGATTTTTTGAAATTTTCAATAATTAAGGATTATACCGAGAATTGTATTGAGGATTATATGGAAGGAGAGACGTGAAAATTGTACATCTTACTTGAAGTAAAGACACCTGGAATAGCCGCTTGTTTGGTTATACATGACGGCGATGCTAGATTCCACCTTTCCTTTTATTCAAAATCTCTGACGAGTGAAAATATAGTATACTACGTTGTAGTGAAATTGAGGTTACAGTTGTTTATCGCTTTATTTGACTCTAGTGTTTGTTCTTTAATTTGTGATTAAATATGCGGTTGATTGGAACACTAAGAACAGTGGGATCTGTGCAGATAGTGTTTTTCTCCCTTGCAGTGCTGACATATGGAACAGCTGTTCCATCAGGGCAGTTTGTTCCAGGTATTATGATTGGTGCCACTTACGGGCGACTTGTCGGCATCTTGGTTGTCAATGCTTCGAGTAAGGATAGTGTTGACGAAGGAACGTACGTATTGGAAACTTTCAACTGACTTTTTTTTTCATGACACTGTTAGCTAGCCAGTAATGGCTTTTTGCCAGTATCTAATAGGTGACATATTGGTTGTCAATCTATTTTACGAGATTCCTAATTTTGTACAACATTTGTTTTACCTTCCATTTTGAGACCTTGCTGTTAATCATAGGAGCTCTTTTCCGTTGGAGTCACATGAATGAACCAGCACATAGCTACATTATGCTTGCTTAGAGGTGTATATCTCTTATGTTCCAAATAGGGACGTTAGTTACTAGTTGCCAACTTTAATTTCGCACTGCAACATCTGTGAACAGGTACGCTTTGCTGGGGGCTGCCTCATTTCTTGGAGGGTCAATGCGGATGACTGTGTCACTCTGTGTTATTATGGTCGAGATCACCAACAATCTTCAGCTCCTTCCGCTAATAATGTTGGTTCTCCTTATTTCTAAGGTGATTTATGTCTACTGTGTATCAATTTCTTTACTTTCTTTAACCTCTGAGTACCTCAATTGCCAAAGTGGTGCTTCCATATCTAGTTGAGTCATTATATGTCATTTAGGAATTTCCAAGAAAAGTAAGGAAACTCTTGAATAGAAAGCAGAAATCACGTTCTACAGTTTTGAACGATACAAACATGGATTGGAAGTTACTCTAATCGACTGATACCTTCCAAAGTGGTCTCTCTAGTATTTATTTGAGCACTGACAAGTTAATGGATTAAGTTCAAGTAGCTTGCTTTTATAACAAAATATTTCCACGTCTTTCATGGCTCTTCTTTCTCTTACTGCTTGCTAATGGTTTAGAGTAAGGAGGTCAATGATCCATTGCTCTCTAGCAGAAGAATCCTTGTCTGTGTTTATAATTTACTTGTGCAACTTTTTGCTTGGATTATGCAGGCTGTTGGAGATGCTTTCAACAATGGCTTCTATGAGGAACAAGTTAAACTACGAAGTCTTCCTCTTCTTGAATCAAGGCCACAACGTTTTATGCGTAATTTGGCTGCAAAGGATGCAATCAGTACGAGAAAGGTACGGTGCTTTGTTGGCCTTGAAAAGTTGATTGATGTGGAAAATCAGCTACCTTTGTGACTGTAAAGGAAATCTTTATGTGGTGTCTGACGTTGACATGCGAGCTATTTTGGTATACCTTCTTTGTGCAGTAGTCGAAATGTCAGTTATTTTGTATATTATGCCCTGAATACCGCTGGAATCGGGTGGGGGTCTCAGGTTGTGCAGTTCTCAAGGGTATCCAAGGTTGGCCATATTGTAGCTATCTTGCTGAGCACCAACCATAATGGTTTTCCTGTAAGTTTTGGATGCGGGATGCCTTGCTGTTTTCATTTCGGAGAAATTGCCTTTGCAATCTCTTATGTTTGCTTGTTTTTTGAAACGCATTTACGGAGTATCTAGCTGAATATGAGATTGTAGTCGATTCATCTCATAAACAGGAATGCTGGAACTCTTCTTGTAATTTCTTCTGTTAGAAAGAACATCCTAAAGATTGCTAATCGGTCCCAAACCACACACGACTAGCAATTAAGAGATAATGAAACAACCTAGTAGATTCTTAAAAGTTCGAGAGGACAGTGCCTCAAGTGCCTCTAACGAGGCCTTCATTCTACAGGTTGTTGATAAGCTACAGACCGGAGAGCCTGTTGTCATTGGCCTTATTTTAAGAAGGTGTGTTCCTCGCTTTCTTTGGAATTTCTTGGCGTTCATCTCTTAGATATGAGACAACCTACATTTGATGTTGCAATACCTATAATGATATCTTCACGTACAGAGCTTTTCTGAACCTACTTTGTTTCAAGTGCAGCTATTTACTGGTTATTCTGAAGGCCAAAGCTGATTTTCAACATAGTCCTAGCCCTGAAGACCCACGGGGTAGAGTAAATTTCAGGTAATAGATGGTTACTTTATGAACTTGTATTTTCTCATCTTCAATAATTTAAGTAAGGAATACAAAATTAGTCTTTTGTGAGGAGCTTGGCACAATTTTCTTTTCACTCTGAATCTTGACCTTGACATTGACACTGCATTTGGTCATGACACTTGTTTGAGTTATCTGGAGTTGTGAATAAAAAAGAAATAAATTGACCGAACGTATGCGTTGCCTGTGTTATGGACAGATACGATGTCAGGGATTTCACAAAACCAGTGTCAAGTAAAGGTCTCTCAATATATGAGATTGACATCAGCCCTGTGGAGATGGAGATGTACATCGATTTGCAACCATTTGTAAATCCCACGCCGTACAGTGTTCCGGAGGACATGTCTCTCACAAAAGTATGTTTTTGTTTCGTACTAAACCTCGAATTATCTGTTGATAGATGGGTGTTAGAGATTAATCACATGTTTGCATCTTATTTTAAATCTAACTTTGAACCACAGTGTATCCTCAGATTGATGTAAGATGCACTTCTCTACCTGAATCATCTCGGCGCTGTCAGTCATTAGCTGATGATTCCCTTGAAATTGTGGCAGGTATACAATTTATTTCGGCAGCTTGGATTGCGACACATATGTGTTGTACCAAGACCTTCACAAGTTGTTGGAGTCATTACTCGAAAGGATTTGTGGCCTGAGGTGCGTCATCCTTCTCCTGTCTGATCACCCTTTCATGAAGTCGTTCATAGTTTGGAACTTTCAAGGAGTGTTGTCCAGAAGTTTTCAGATTCTTTTGAGTTTCATGCATCTAGGAGAAAATACCATATTTTAGAAGATGCATTAGCGTCATCAATATCCTTTTGTCCATATGCAATGTTAATGCTCATCTTGGAATAAAATTCTCTAACATTCCGGGGAACAACTCAAAATCTTCATTGGCATTCTGTCACTCATTATATCTTTGTGTTCTCTTGCAGGTGCTGGAAGAGAGAGACAATTTGGAAGAGATAATTAGCAATCGAGGAAGGTTGGGTCCAGATGCCTGACAAACCTCCTCCTCTTCTCTCCTGAGCAAATGTATGCTCTCCTTGTCCATATGCTCTGTCCACGGTCTGAAAGGAATTAGGTGTGTCACGATTCATAGTATGCCTATAAGGCCCAAATCGCATAACCCAAGTAGGGCCAATTAGCCAATTGTGATGTTATGGTCCACTAGCTAGTTGGAAGCCAATTAGCCTATTAACGTGCCCGCTCTTGAAAGGTAGTTAATGTGGGGTTTGGCCTTCTCAAGTCATCTAACTGCTGCAACTTGGTTGGTGCGTATGAATTATGCACTTTAAACCATTGGTACAGGTAGAGTTAGTTTACTTGTCCAAAATTGGAGAGTTAACTGATGGAAACGAGTATAAAGTCATTGCAAGCAGGTATACAGGAACTAGCACAAGTATGCTAACTGAGGGGCGGTTCACATTTCTTCTCCAGTCCCGCTGAAATCTCAGATTTTGATTGGTTGAGAGCTGATATTTTTGGGACCTAGCGATTCACACAATGTCTCAAGTCCCCGTTTACTTAACAACTCCAACATAGCAACATTTTGGAGGTTTTGGGACCAAGAACGTGGGAATTTGCTCAAGAGTTAGGTGCTGGTGCAGGACCCAGCTTCAAAGCCACGTCCCACCAATTTCTTAAAAACATTCAAGGCTTTCTTTAATATTTCCTTAACCAACAAGTTTGGGATCTGGCGTTGAGCTGGGACTTGCAGACATGGGACGTGGGACATAGTGTGATAGCATTCCAAAACTAATTCTTGTCAGTTAAAATTGTTGCTTGGTTGGTGCGGGTGGGGCCTTCCAGTGGTATTACAGTCGAGTCGTAACCAAAAGGCATAGTTTAATATTTCATTAAGGATACAAAATGCTTATGATCGTATATTTTTGTGTGACTTGGGGAATAACTAGTGTTGGTGATGTTGTTGTGACAGATATTTTGCTCCTCCTGAACGAAGGCAACCACTGTTGGAGAGCTTGATGTAAGGCTAGTGGGCAGCGGCGAGGCTTAAATGTGAATGGCAAGAAAGTCTGCACCGTGTCTTTCAGCATGCACACAAATACTGCAACGCCCCCAGTAGATTGTACAGGTCACAAACAGGTTCCCGTTTTGTCGTATCATAGATCAAATATTTGTTACGAGTTGCCTCTCCCCTCTCTGTCTCTCTCTTTCTCATTGATAGAACCATGAAGATGAGTTCTTATAATCACGGTGCAATTTGATTTTGTCCTGTTTCCTGGACATTTTACATCTCTGAGCCTTGTAAGTTTTGAGCTTGACATGAGATGCCTAACTTACGTAGTTCATCTCTAGAAGTCCCAAGAGATTGGTCTTTTGTGGATGTTGTGAGTTTACTACTGCAGCTCGTGTTTTAGTGAAGGCTTTGTGCAGATCTTACCGATGTGAATGGTGGTGTAGGTTAGCAACACGGCTCGGAGCTCAGGATGTACCGACGTAGAAAAAGGGTTTTGTCTCAATCGGCAGAACTAGAAAAGGCGGCCAAACTTGGGAGTAAGTTTGGGTTTGAAAAATAATGTGATGGTAGATGATTAAAATGAGCGTTGGTCTAAATTACTATCGTCTTCCCCCCTGAATACAACGTGGTCCACTTTGTATTTAAATTGTGCGCGGGACTGCGTACTATTTAATTATAGGGAAAATCTTATGGGTACCCCTGAAGTTCGCAATATTTACATGGATACCCCTACTTTTTCAAAAAGTGCACAAATACCCCTGGACCAAAATTTTCAGGCGTTTGTTTTGTTGTGCATGCCACTTCCCTTCCTCCTTTGTGCGCACGTTGCTTCTTTTTTATTTCATTCTATTCCCTTCTTCAACATTGGTCATGAACGCAGTACAAGCACAACAAATAAATGTCTAAAAATGATGGTCCAAGAGTATTTTTGCAAATTTTGAAAAAGCAGGGATATCTATGTAAGGGGAATTGATATGCGTACCACACCTTGACTATCCCACCACACCCTGGGGTAAATTTAAGATTTCTACCATTGAAAAGTTGAATTTGAGAATTTGGAATTTAGATTTGGACTCAGATATTGTGATTTTGTCTAGAATCACAAAAAAAGTTCTAATTGAACAACACCCAATGAAAAAGCTTATCTTTTTTATTAACAAAAGTAAAAGTTTTACTTTTCCCCCAAGCTAAGCTTTTTCATTGGGTGTTGTTCAATTACCACATTTTATGGTTCTAGACAAAATCCAAGTCTCTAAGTCCAAATCTAAATTCCAAATTCTCAAATTCAGCTTTTTGATGGTAGAAATGGTGGGATAGTCAAGAAGATGTGGTACGCACATCAATTCCCTCTATGTAAATATTGCGAACAATTTTCCCTTAATTGTAATGCATGCAAACAAAAGTATGCATTTTATTTCATCAAGCGCACTGAAAACAAGCAACTCCGTTACAAGAAACTGTCTTTGGTTTGCCTTTTTTTAGTAAGACACATACTCAAACTTTCTCAAGATAGCTTCTCTATATGTAAAGCCTCTTAGATATAAGGTGGAAGCACCCATATCCAATAACTTACCCTTAACCCCTGAGCGCCTAGCACAAGTTCACTCAAATTCAAACCCTTTGGAACCCATTCCAATCAAACTATCACCTAAAAGAGATCCACAATAATTGACTGTATCGATTGGTAGTGAACATAGGCCCGGAGTTCCAAGGAAAAGGACACGTCCTTTCACCATGCCATTGAAAAGATTATAACGGTCAAACAAGGAAATTTTTCAAAACCGAGAGGCCATATTTTGGCCCCTTGGGCGCTCAAGGGTTAAACGTCCATGAGGATGTTTTTTGTCCTTTGGCCCTAAAAAAGCATTGTGTACAACAAAAAAAAGTCATTTTTCATCTTTTTTTTTCCAAAGTGACCGTAAACACATGATCCATCATAGAAGGCAAGTCAAAATCTTATCAAATATACTCATTTTTTAGGTAACCCAAATTGTGAGAAAATTCAAAATCACGGTGTTAGGCCCCACGCTACCCTTATTGCAATTTTCATGAGGATAGCATGCACTATTGACTTTTGAAACTTTTAGAAGCAAGACTATTGATGTTCATTAATCAAAACACTGTTGAAGCTATAATATAAACATTGTTGAAGCTACTGTATGGGTAGGCCACGGCCACCCACCGGACATTTAAGGGTTAAGCAATTATACGACAAACTACAAAGAGTTTGAGGCAACAAATATTTTTCCCTTGTAAGAAGATAAGAAATATTCAGATTGCAAATTTTTCATAATATTATTTGCAAAACTGAAATTATTGCAAATTTTGGAAATCAAGAAGTGTTCTTGACCCATGGCCAATGTCTAGACTCATGAAATTCACATAATAGCCAAACTACTTTCAACTAGTTACTTCCTTTGTCACTTTGGGACATGTGCATGCTTGAGTGGTCCCAACCTTAAAAAGGACAAAAGAACGCATTCCAAAGCACCTATCCTTGCTAATGTTGGAAGTAGCACAACACACCCTACTAGTTGAATATGGGGCATTGGTGGCTATGGGTGCTTCCACTTTATGTACTCAAACTTCCTCATGATAAGACATGTACTCAAACTTCTTCAAGGTAACTTCTCTATATATAAAGCCTCTTAAATATATGACACACATTATTCATTACATTGGGAAAATGTGACATTTTGGGACTTTTGGATTTTGTATCTTTTAAAGAGTATTCATTAAATTTTCTTTTGAAAACATAAAATTCAAAAGTTCCAAAATGTCACATTTTCCCAATTTAATGAATAACGCGTGTTCAGTACTCAAACTTTCTCAAGATAAATTCTCTGTGCAAAGCCTCTTCCCTTGCAATTTAGAGCCAACAAACTTGCATTGTATTTGGATTTTGAATTAATGTTTATATTTTTTTCATTGTAAGGGAAAGTTGAAAACAAAACGTACACATTGTATTTGAAGGGAAGATGGTTTTCTCACTAATGCTTTACTTTGTAGCCATTTTGTCAATAGGATCATATAGATTAGAGGGTTATTCTCGGAAGGGAAGGTGGGTAAATTGAGACGTGGAATGTCGGGTTCTCTTTTCAGAAGACTGCCAGATCATTTGCCACGCTGGATATTGAAATTGAGTAGTAGTTGGTGAATGCAAGGTAAACAAGAAAAGGCACAAGTGGGCCATGTGAATTCTTCCATTTCTCCAACTGCTCATATGCCTATACCTACCACTCTGTTTTATTGATTTTTCACTTGAAGGTCTGGATGAATAAAAAAGAACACTGTATTATTTGGTGAAGAGGAATTCCTACCGTGTAACATTGGTATCTCTACTATAAAGCATCCTATCACATAGGAAATTTGAAATCCTCTATTAACACCAGGAGTTTGGAAATCTCGATGAGAGAAGGGGAGGGAGAGTAAAAGGCAGGGCAGAGGAAGGTGAAATTTACTAGAAAATTGACGAGGAAGAGAAAGGAAAAAACGATGAAAGGAAGAGTGAAAATTCATTGCAAATTTGAGGGGAGGAAGAGGAAAAGGAAGAGAAAAGGAAGGTGAAAAAGGAAGGCATAGAGAGAAGAACAAGGTGGATAAGCAAGACAGCAAGAAGAGAGGAAAAAAGCAAGTGAGATGACACAAAATATGGGTTAGGTGTACTTGTTTATTAATTCTAGGCAGAAAATTTCATGGATATCCCTAAAGTTTGCAAGATTTACATAGACACTGGTGCATTTTAAGAAATTACACAAATACTCTTGGACCAAAAAATTTAAGAGTTCGTTTTGTAGTGCTTGCCACTTCCCTTCTTCCTTTGTGCGCATGTTGCTTTGTTTTGTTTCATGGCATTTCATTCTTCAACTTTAATTGTGAAGGAAGTATGACCAAAACAAATAAATGCCTACAAATTATGATCCAAGCAAGGGTCTTTGTGTAATTTCTGAAAAAGGCAAAGATATTTTAGTAAATATGGCACTCTTCAGGGGTATCCATGAAATTTTCCCCATAATTAAATAATTTGGTAAATTGGACCCGTTTTCATCCAATAAATTTTCGAATTTCAACAGGAGATTTTGTCATTTCGTTTGGATGGCTTTCTATTGTTTTTTTGAATCTCCCCGCTCATTGGTTCAAAGTCATTAAATTATTAGTACAAAATTTGCATGATCACCATCCTGTCAAGTGTCTATTTTGCATGAGGTACTTAATTCTGGCATATCATGAGGCTTGTACTCTTTCTTGGGAGTCAACAAAGGGTCTCACTATCAGAATAAAAGTCTTCTCTCCAAACTTAGTTGGGGTGTCTTTTTTGAAGTAATCCTTACACGGGCTTGGTTTACTGCCCATTCGTGTTGGTGGAAAAGAATAGCTCTGAGCCTCTGATTTATTACCTACCAAAATGTTCCAAAAATTTCTAAAAACTCTAACCCCCTTCCCTCTAGACTTAAAAAAAATCTAAAAGATGGCATATTTGATGTTGTTGTTAGTTACCCAATATTTTAAGCCTACCTTTTTGAATCACAACTAATGAATCTTCCAGTCGAATTTTAATTTGGACTTTAATTTGGACTCTCCCTATTATTAAGGTAACCTAACCCATAACTGAGCGGTCCCCAAAGCTGACACCTATTTTTGAGGTGCTCATCATTCATTGTGAACCCAAAGTGGAGCAAAGAACGTCACTTGCACAAGCAAATCTTGTCACATGTCAGCTTGGGAGTTAGTTTCACTAAAAGAAAAACAAGGATAAACAACTCCACAAATCACAACAACGAGGTCACCAGAACTGTCTTGCAACTGCACAAACAACTGCACAACAACTGCACGAGATTGTAGTTGTGCAAATGTTGTGGAGTTGTTGTGCAGTTGCAAAGCAGTTTTGGTGACTTAGTCGTTTATCCTTGTTTTTCTTCTAGTGTATGTGGCTTCACCAAAAATAATCATCTCTAACATTCTAGTACTTTCAAAACATCTAGAAGAATAGGTGAACTAGCTCTAGTTGAGGGGTTTCCTAGCCTTGAAAGAGGGACACAAATTGGCTAAATCTCTACTTATGTTCACTCTTACAATAAAGTTTTTGTTTCTTGATTTAGGATTGTTCAAAATAATGAATCTTTGAACACCAAACCCATCCAAGGGACTAGGGTTCTATAAAATCTTTTCTTTGTGCAAAACTTTGGGAGGTCACTCAATGCATTCTTTGGAAACCCCATGTGATCAAGTAAATTTTCCACCCCCTATTTAATTTTTAATAAATTTTGATTTAGCTCCATATTTTTGGATTTTTGCACAAAAAATTTATATCTTTTATGTGAAAAAAAATTGGACTTAAATGAATCAAACAAGATATCCAGATGTGCAATTGAAGATTGCACAAAAATGGTTGAATTTTCACTTCAAATATTTATCAAGATTGCGTTTGAATGACAATTGCATTCAACATTACTTTGATATACAAAAACTACAACCAAGCCTTCATTAATTGGCAATTTAAATATATTTTTACCGTCTAATATAGTGGGTCAAAAAAAATCCAGCTATATAATGTATTTATTTTTTCCCAAAATTTGTAAGTAATTAATTTGAATAATTTTTTTTTAATAATTCATAATTTCAAAAATCAATATAGAAGAACACACTATAGTAGTGCTTGGATATGATGAAGGTATTTGGACAACATATTCCTTTCATGTAAGGAAAACATTCATTGTAATTAAACAAGCTTTTGTAGCTTCCCAACCACTAGGGACAATCATCTACTTCATCTTAGCCAAGCATTTTTCCTTATAAAGGTTCATCTTAGGGAGGCACTACTATATAAAATTTTCAAACTATTTAATTGATTTTTACAATGTAAGATAGGGATCAAAGACTTTTGTCACACATGTAGCAAGAAAAAACTGGAAATGCATCTTTGAGGTGCAAAAGTGCAAATTAGTTGTAGAAGCCTATAAAGAGGTCCTTATGCATGCCATTTGTTGCACTTATTTGCAACACTATTTTCTTCCATGCTTGCTTGCAATGTGCATATAAAAGGTTGAAAGAATTATCTAATTTTTGCCCCAATTTTCAAAAAACATTCCATGTGCGCTTATTTCATCATTGCAATTGGCCATCCATGCTTAGCATCTACATTTGCTCCTCATTCTTTATGTGTATTTTTCAAAGATGCCCCTTGAGGATCTAAAATGACAAGTACGGCATAAAAACAATACAATAGTTGAATCTTAGCCACATTAGGAGGTTTAAAAACTAACTACATCTAGTAACTAAATCTATTTTTCCCTCTACTCCTTTTTGCAAGAAAAAAACTTAGATTTTCATTATAGTTTTAAGGCTATTTTTAATCTTCTTTTCCTTGGTTCGCACACAAAAGGGTCCATTTTTGTTGTTGTCTCATGCAAGAGACCTCATAGATGCACTTTTGCATACTTTGATGATGGAAGGCCTAATTAGGCGCATACAGGTCATGTCCTTGGACCTGCCACAGGTGGTATAATAACAAAACTTTGTGAAAAGAGGAGTTTTAGTGTAATGATACACTCCACCCCATGTGTCCAAAAATGGAGAAACAGTTCCTGTTCATAACATTCAGTAGCCTAAAAACAGGCTGCCTTTCTTTCTCTTCAAGTATCATTCACGAATTTCATCATGACAAAAAAAGAAAAAAGAAAATCAATAAATAAATAATTATTTTAAATTTTTTTTAAATTTTTCTGACATGGCTGGCCCCCACATCAACGTATGTGCACTAAATTGAGCCTCTCTTTCATAAATTCTCTGACAAATTCACCCAAGTGTCCTCTTAGCTATTGATGGGTGTGGAATATTCCACACTCTTTAGTTGGAGGGAGGGCAATGAGGCTGCTACTAAATGTTATGTTGGTAGAAGCACCCAATACTAACAATGTTCCTTAATGAGGTCACTCTCTACTGCACAGGGTGGTCATCTTAGAGTTTGAATTTAGGTATGCCATAGCTAGCTTATTGGTTGGTTAACAAACAATAAGCTATTTACGACTTACCAAGATTTGAGTTTTAGAATGACCACCTTGTGTATAGAGTGATGCCAATAAATACATTGTTGCTATTGAGTGCTTCTACCTTATATGAGCACACCTTGCTATGAGCGCAGAACTTTGTTGTTTTCTTCCTAGTTTTTTTCTTTTCCTAAGGCTTGAAACCCCCTATTATTGGTGACCATTGGCTTTTAATTATTATCATTTGCTATGAGTAGGAAAATGGGCATTCATACGCAAGGCAGGGAGGGCCATGAGGGAAATGTCAAGTCACTCATGCGAATTGAATGCCAAAGGGAAAGTTGCCAACATGGGGCTTCATGTGAATCTTAATGAATGATCACAGGTTTTAATGGCAGGAAGACCCACGTCTTAAATTTGCCTTTGCTCTGGCACATTTTAGAAAACAAAACGGAAAAAAAAAAAGGTTCTCATGTACCCTAAGTTAAAAGCAAGATCTTGGTTAGTCACACGTCTGACCTACTGTCCTTCAAAAGTTATGTGCAACAGTGTCCGGGGAGATTTTGAGCTTCACCAGCACAAAAAAATAAAAAATAAAAATCTGGCCTTTCTTCATTTCAACAGGTTATTTTTAAGGAAAAATATAAAAAATGTTCCTCAGTTATTCCATATTATTAAATATACTCATGCGCTATTTGAATTATTAAATATACTCATAAGCTATTTGAAAATTTTAATTTAAAAAACCCTATATTATTTGAACCATCAAAAACTCCCTCAGTATTGCATAAGAATGTCAATTATATCCCTAATTATCTTCAAGAATATTATAAACATCCCCAGTTTTCTTGCGCCTCTATATTGCAATTTTTTGTAGACATTGGAATGAAAACAAATATTTAGTGCAATTAATGCAATAATTTTGGCCACACTAAATCTACATGCAAAAATCCTACATAGAGTTTGCAGAACTTTCCTCCAAGATTTGCCTTGTATTCAACTTGCATCTACGTTTTGTAATTTCCTTTACAATTTTTTCACTTAAAATCGTTTTTGTTGAGATAAAAACTTTTGTAAAATTTTGTGCACAAGTTTGAACATGTGTTGGGTCTCATGTTCGTTATTACTTGAATAATGCAATTCACATAGTTACGATCTTGCTTTTGTGATACATTGTTTGTAACAGTGTACCACGGCCTTTGTGTCACAATTATCGTTTTGTTGCACAAACTTTTGACACATCAAATTGTTGTAAGCGAGATAGAACAAGTTTTACTACCTACCTAATTTGTTTTTGATGAACTATATATGTGGTTGTTTTCACGATAGATAATAATCTCATACATCTTTTGAGAATATGCTCAAAGAGAATTTTGACACAAACGATCATTTTTAAACCCAATGGCCCATTACAACAAATTAATCCACTTATTAATACATTTGAAATTTGCATCACGATCACGTCCAAATATTTGAGGAATTTATTATAAGAAATCTGTGAGAACATGCGTAAAGAGATTATATTAGGTCCCATTAATACTCTATTATGTTTGGAAGAAAACAAGCCCACATTTTATAGTCTTTATTGTGCTTTAATACCATAAACACTTAGGGTACTAAAGAGTTACATACAACATGCTAAAGCCTACGAACTTTTGGGAATTGCTAAAGAACACATCAAATTGTTAAAGTGACACCTCAAGGTGTGCTGTAAGCATGCAATTTGAGAATTAAATATATACATTTTAAATTAGGACTTAAAGAATTGTTTCACTTCTATAGTTCTTAGGCTATGTTTGTAAAATGTGGCGGTGCTATAATTTGATATATAGGACTTTATAATTGTATAAAGCATGATCATGAGAAAAAAAATAGCAATGATATAAAAAAGGCTCATAACAAATTTGTATTTGCTTTAAAGGTAGTAATGCCGTGATTAAAGGAATGATGGATTACTTGAGTTAACCCCAAAAGGATTAAACAAAGTTTTTTTTTGTTACACAACAATTTTGGACAAGCTAGTATTTATAGAATAATGAATATATTTTCACAACAATTTAAGGAGATGAGTGTCCAAGGAGTAGTTTGCTAATGTAACAAAAAAAGGTTTTAACAGAAGATGTAGTTTTGCTTGCTTGTTTGGCAAGATGGGCAAATTTTCTTACAATGTAGTTGAAATTTGGGGATCTTGTCCAAAGATTCAGGGGCAATATTATTTCATTGTCAAACCTTGACCTAACATCATTCCATGAAGGCAATTGTTTTTGCTTACTGCCCTTTACTGCACTTTTGTTGAAAGTAGCCCTATGTTGATCAAGCTTGTCAAGACAACAATTTTTTTGACCATTTTTTTTCCCTTACTATGAAGCTAACTAAAATCCAAAACTTCATAGTTCACATTTTGAAAATATTGTTGTATGTGGAAGTTAAAAATTGTTGAAAAAACAGCTTTATATGAGGATTTTCTTGAAATTAGCTAGTTTCTTATTCTAAGTTTTTAGTGTCTATTCCCATTTCAAAACGTTATGAATTTTTTTAGGCATATGACCAACTCTATTACAAATGTTGCTCTTAAAAACTACAAGCAAAAAAATGAAATTCATTGATGCAAAAACCTCCCCAAATTAAAGTTGCTTGGAATTTAAATACCAAAAAAATCTATTTCTCACTTCAAGCCCTATAATCTCACAATTTGTTTGACAAATATCTTTTATCCTTGTAATGTAGTATAATGAACACTTTAGCAATTTCGAAGAATTTGGTATGCCAAAACTGTCTTATAATGAAATATATAAATATTGGTCATATTCAAATGAAATATTCAATGCCATGTTAAATTCATTCATAGTTAGTTTAACATATATACGATTTATAAGAGTTAAGATTTGGAAAATTTGAGAGATTCAATTTTTTAAGTTGATCCAATAAAAAAACCACCTTAATAAAATTAAATCTCCAACTTTAGGACGCTTACTTAACCCTTTAACCTCTAAAGGCCCAAGCCCTTCTTTTTTGTGAAAATCACTCAAAATTGTCACTTTTAGGGGAGTGAGGAGAAATGTAATTTTTTTTGGGAACTCCAACCGGAAGATCTTGCCCTATACTATGGGAGGTACTTGTGGAAAAAAAATCAGCTCATTCTAGTAGTAGAGGAGTGAGATATTGACATTTGAAGTGAAAGCAAAAGTTTTTTTTCTCTGCTGCCCAAAAATTTCAGAAACCTTTGACGGATCCTATATCAAAAAAATTGCTCTACGCAAAGTTGAGGTTTATTTTTCCCATGTAGAAGACCAAGTTAGGTAAATGTGGGAGAATTTTCAAATGAAACGGAGGTGTGGATCATACTTTGTAAAATCTTGCAATGCCGTAAGGTCATAAAATTTGCAAATACACTAGGCAAAATTGGAGGATTTATGTAAAATTCAAAAACCCAAATTACTTTGATCCAAATGGTGAAAACCAAGGAATCTTAGTCTACTACAACTTGCAAAAAAAAAAGGTTAAAAAAAAAAACACAAAGAGCTCAAAAAAGTAAAGCAACGAGTTTTACAGGGGGGAAAGGAATGGAGGTTTGGGAGTACCATACATACCCGCAAACTAAAACTTCTCAAAACTTTCATCTCATCTATCAGAATTGAATGATTCAAAGCTTTCCAAATACACAAAAATTTAAAGAATGAATTTCAACTTTTTTTTTAAAGTTGTAATTTTTTTTGCTGCCCAATTCTCCCTTGTTTTTCAATTATTCATGCATAACTTCTTCAATAATTGTCAAAATGAAGAAAAAATTAGATTCCCACGCAGATCTTATAATTCCCCATCTTCCATAAAAGTTTCAAAAAATCACGCAAAGTAGTTTAGCCATAGGGTACTTGCCCAAAATCCCATTTGTCCCTTGAGGGGACACTGGGCCTTTAGGGGTTAAAGACCACACACATTATCACAAAATCCATTAAAAACCGGGTTAGTAAACTTGGATGTGCGGTTGAATCAAATATGGACTTGATTTCAAAAATCTAACCATACAAATGGTAACAACACCTTGTTTACTATAAAGTATCAAAATTTCAACTAGATTTACCCTTGGAGGTGAAATATTATAATGATTGAGTGAATTGTAGGTGGAAAATTTATAGTTTTTGTGCTTGTGTGGTTTTGGATCTTACTACTTCATACAAGCTTTGTTTGAGAAGAGCCTTACATTTCTAAAAAGTAGGGTTTCTCAACTTTCCAATGAGACTAGTTTCACACCAAATGGATAAAAATAGCAATCACAAGGTGTAGCTAAGTGGACAAAAAGGGTCAAAAATCCCACTTTATTTGCTACCCAAAAACAATTTCACAAGAAAATTGATAAATGCTATGGAAAATCCAATTGGAGAAAACAATAAAGAATTGGCCTTAAATGTAGGACAATTTTTTTTTAATATGAAATGATAGCACCATTTCAATAGATCTTGAAATATTACAATTATACTACTATCATATAGAGAAACAATACAAGTGTATTTCTTAAGGAATTTGAAATTTTTTAAGATTGCACAATTGAAATTTGACATTCTTCATTTGACATTCTTCTTGGATGTTTGATGTATTCTGTTGTTGCTTGGATCCATCTTTGACCAAATATGGATACATATTTTGAGGCCATGCCATATAAACATCATTATTTATCAACTCACATGCTTGATTTCATTGTTTTTATTTGATTGGATGCAAAATTCCTGTGAACGCAAGCGTTCTTCAAGATTAGTTTCCAAATTATTGAATAATTTTACTCTATAAGCCAAAAACCACTCTCCCGAACCAAAATATGGTTCGGTGGTCTCTAAAGGGTTAAGCTATCACTCACGTCAAAGATCCAGATTTTGGAGCTGTACGATAAGTCATTTTTACGAAGAAACATGAGCTGAGATTAATTTCTACTTAAATTATCTAGGGCAATGTTGCTACCAATGTTCTCTTCATTATGGAGCATGTAAGCTTACAATAAAATAAAATAAACAAACCTCTCATCATCTTAATATACATATTTTTGGAGATCACCAACCTCTTTTCAATGCAAGTCCATAATAATTACAAAGCAGTTGTTAATTACAAACTCTTTCTTTGCAAATCTAGAAGGTACAAGTGGTACAATTTTTGTGTGATTGCAGTTCTAAATTGGAATACCTTTGTGTTCCTACTATAAAGTTTTTCACTCTTGATCAATGCTTTTTAAATTTCAGAAAGCCAAATATTCCTTTTTCAAGGTTTGCTTGTATGCAAAGATGTAATTAAAAAAATCTACAAACATGTTGACATTTTGTTAGCAAACAACTTAGGAAATGAAAGGCAACAAATTCTTCATAAAGATTGGCGGTTACCAACCCCTTTTGGCAAGAATTTTAAACCAAAAACACTTAAAAAAATCACGAGCACTTTTAATGGATAACATTTGTTCTACCCAAGTTCATATTTTCTCTTCTCCACATCTGATTTTCTCATAGAGTATTTGAGGGGTGGATTCTTCTTTCTGGCGGATCACATGATGTCCCAAGTCCCACTAAAGCATGAGAATCTAATTGGTGTAGAGTCAAAAGTTGGGACTTGGTGCTTCAAACTATGTCCCAAGTTCCACATTTTGGTTGCTTACTTGATAGCACTTTTTGGAAGTTTTCTTTGTTAAAAAGGTGAGATTTCTTTCAAGCTTTGGGATGATCATTTTACTAAACCCAATTTTTAGCCCAAGTCCCACCAATATTTTTGCATAAAATATTCATAGCTTTCATTAGGGTGGGACGTAGTGCAAACAACCCTTAAGAGCATCTCATGTCACCCCATGAAATGAGCCCTAGAAACAATATTGTTGCAAACCCGTAATAGCTTGCAAATTCTGAGTCTCCAATAGCACTGCAGTTGCAAATATGCAAGTGCAAGGCTTCTAAAATCAGCCACAGCTACAACCACAACCACATCAAATTCCAAATTTCTACAAGCCCCCTCCACATCCCCTTGCATGTACTATTCACGCAGGTGGACATTGCAAATTGTCACAATGTCACTCCCCCGGCAGATGTACCCTCTGCAACACATTCTAAAGCATGTGCAAGCCCCTAACCTTCTAAGCTGCAAAAGAGTTTCAAGCCATGCCCCGCCACTTCATGGAGGTTCAGGCTAAGGTAGTCGGCTCATAAATCGTGCAGGCACTAAAACCGTGCACCTTCTAAAATGTATTTGACACGTAAATGATTTTTTTCAAAGTTTTCAGTAATGTACCAACAGTGTACATTTAAGAAGGTGCACAGTTTTAGAGCCTTGTGATCTTTCCACTTCAAAATTTCATATCTAATTTCACAAAGTTCCAAAAATTTTGAAACAAGTTGGGTTAGATGTCAATTTGTTCCTCTTATCTTTTAAGGAAAACTTACTAAAAAATATTTCAAGAAGTTTCACCTCCTCAAAATTCAGCTTCAGCCCTTAGATGCCCAGTTCTTGAGCCCCCAACCTACCTTACTGTCCCTTTGGAAATTCATTTTGGAAATTCATTTGAAGGGCCGTGGCAAAGCGGGTGGCAGGAGATGCTCTAAGATGCCACAATGTAAACGCGTCCAATAAAGAGGGCTTAGTCTACTGCACATACGTCGATGTGGGGCCAGGATGGAAAACCTCAAGTTCTTGTCTTGCCAAAAAAAAGTGAGAGTTTAAGTATTGCCATCTAATGGTTAAATTAGGGAGTTTTGAATTCATTTTTGATTTCAAAAACACTTCATTAGTCTAGGGCGGTGAGGAGGATACAATTGAACAATACAAAGTAGGGGACAAATTATTACCATTAGGGTAGGAGCACCCATAAGCGTGAGTGTCCCCATAATTGTCACCTCTGAAATCTTGGAAAATATGTGAAAATGAATAGATGTAATTACAAGAATGTACATCATGTGAACATGAAATCTTGAAAGTGGTTATGGGTGCAATGGTAGTCTGCTCTTTAAAAATTCACAACTTATTCTCACTATATCCAAATAATACATTCAAAAGTGCAAACCTATTTTTTTTCTGTTCCTAATAGAATCTTATAATTTTCTAGTTGTTTGCTAATAGTCATCATGTTCAAAACCCTTAGTTTGACGTTTATGGGTGCTCCTACCTTACCCTCCTTTTGTGAAAAAATCAGAGGTTTTCCACCCGGCCCCAAATCGACGTATGTGCAATAGACTGAGCCAATAAAGAGCCCCACAGTGTGAACACGCTTAGATAAAAAAGCACGTCACACGGATGAACGAAACCATTCATCATCCCCGTCTCCCTCATCCCCAACGTGAACGAGCAAGCGAGCACTGCGGCACTCCTGCCACGGCCCAGAGTGCTCCCGTTGCGGATGCACCACCACAGCATTCCTCCGTTGCACAGGATTTCGGGAGAGACGAAGTCCGCCAACTCCCTCAACAGGTTCGCCCCCCTCGACGTGCTCTCGCAACGGCTGCTGCTGACTTAGTAGTACTCATCCACACAATCTGCGCAGCAATGAGAACACCACACGCAGGGTCTGCAAGCAAGCACACACCACCACATGTTCAAGCACACAAGCTCGCATCTTTACAGTAGGTCGACCAACCGAAGGGCATGAGTCGCATGAGTCGCATCACTACAAACTTGCAGGAATCATCACTGATGCTATCTATGACTCTCGACGACCGATGACAAGAATCCTCTAGTGCAACACCTCTCCTGCTACTACTTCACAGACTTCGCACTTGCCATTTCCCTCTCTCTCTCTTTCTCTTTCTGTCTTTCTGTCTTTCTCCGCCGTCTCGGATTCCATCTCTAGGCTTAGTCTGAGAGACCGTTTCTTGCAATAATGCGAAGCCAGACACGAAAAGCGCGGGGATACTACTAGTATCATACATACTCGCCGGCCATGGGTTAGAAACAGGGCTTGGAAACGAGACAGAATGTGAGTCGACGCCATGAAGAAGAATGCGAGGATGAGGCAGGGATGTTCTGGCGGTTTTTATTGCTGGGAATTGCATATGGTCGATACTCGTGCAAGAGGAAGAAGAACACAGGAATAGATAGTTAGATAGACAGGGTTTAGTTAGTGTTTACAGCTATGGTGGAGCGCTATGAAGGATTGACGGGGTTGAGTTAGAGATGAGGATGTCGATAAATGTGGAGGAAGAGCACAGCGATAGATAGATAGATAGGGTTAGTTAGTTTTGACAGCTATGGTGGAGCGCCAAGAAGGATGGACGGGGATGAGTTAGAGAGATGAGTTACGAGAGATGAGGTGGTGGACGAGATGAGGATGTCGATAGACGCCGAGAATTTGCTGTCCGCGCCGCTGCCGATGCGGGAGCTGCGAGAGAGCGCGGCGTCGAGCAAGCTACACATAAACCCGAGCGTGTTAGTGATCGTGATCATTCTAAGCGTGGTGTTCCTCTGTTCCGGCATTCTGCACATCCTCGCACGCTGTCTAGGCAGGCGAAGAGCAAGACAGGTGCCGGGAGGGGGTGGTTTGAACGGGAGCAGTCCGAGTAACAACTCCCTCCGTGGACAACTCCAACACTTGTTCTCCCTCCACGACTCCGGAGTAGAACAGGTGTTCATCGACACACTCCCCGTGTTCCTCTACGGCTCCATCCGGGGACTCAAAGACAGCGCCGACTGCGCGGTGTGCTTGACGGAGTTCGCGAACGAGGACAAGCTCCGGTTGTTGCCCAAGTGCAAGCATGCGTTTCACACCGAGTGCATCGACACTTGGCTCCTGTCCAACTCTACTTGCCCCTTGTGTCGGCGTAGCTTGCTCCCCGACGCCGACCCCATCGTCACCACTTGCGCTCCACAGGACGAGCCACAACAACAACAAGCCACAACCCATGGCGCGTCTTTTCGAGGGAGCTTTAGAGCGAGTCTCCGCGGCAGCTTTCGTTTTCTCACAGAAACCATCAACCCAGCTCCACCATCGCTGGAACTGATACCACCGACACTGCCGACACTGCCGACACCGCCCATGACGCCGGGTCCGACAGTGTCTGTGCCGCAACCTGATGGCTCGGAGAAGACGTTACGCGTGGAGCTCGGGAGAGTGAACGTCGACAGAATCGACACCACCACGTCGAGAATGGCGAGGTCGTACTCCATGGGATCTTACGAGTACGTGGTCGATTTCGCAAGATTAGGGTTGCCGGGGTCGTCGTCGTCGCAACAACCGATGCATCGTACCACGCTCTCCGATGGTATTCCCGAGCTTTGTAGTGCTGGTCATACGCCCGGTCAAGAGGATCTGTTCTGGGCCAGTCGAGGGTTGGATACACCGCATAGCTTGTCTAGGGTTCGCGAAATCATGACCCCTAGTCCTGGATGGAATTCCTCGCCCTTTGCATCCCAAAAGCAGAAACGGAATGTGAATTTGGAGGAGGAGGAGGAGGAGGATGATGATGATGATGATGATGAGGGTGGAGAAATCAAGGCTGTTTTGACGAGGTTGAAGAAGAGTAATTCTAACCCTAATTCGAACACGTCGGAGGAAGTGATGGAATCTGCTGTTGGGAATGCGAATGTGAGCACATCCGTAGAAATCAAGGATGCCTTGACGAGGTTGAAGAAGGCTAACCCTAACCCTAATTCGAACCCTTCGGTGGGGATGGTGGAGCCTGCTGTTGGGAATTCGAATGTGAGCACATCCGTAGAAGTTAAGGATGCCTTGACGAGATTGAAGAAGGGTAATCCTAACCCTAATTTGGACCCTTCGGGGGAGATGGTGGAGTGTGCCGTTGGTAATGCGAATGTGAGCACATCCGTAGAAATCAAGGCTGCTTTGACGAGGTTGAAGAAGGCTAACCCTAATTCGAACCCTTCGGTGGAGATGGTGGAGTCTGCTGTTGCTGATGCAACTCATAGATCTGTTGAAAAACAAGATGATGATGAAGATGAAGAGGTTTTGAAGGGGAAACAACATTTGCCACGGGATTTGTCGGTAGCTTTGATGCGGAGTCCTGTTCAGGAACTTGGAGCTGCATCAAGGAAGGACAAAGTGTGGGAAGTGTCGGTGGATGTGTCGGAGCCTGAACGGTCACCTTCTTCGAGAAAATCATCTCCGTTGAACTGGCTGAGAGGCCGAGGCAGGCGGTTGGTGTACTCGGCTGCCAGTCCTTCAGCAACTGACCTGCAAGAACAACAACAACCACACCCACAGCAGCAACAACAACAATCCACCGAAGTGACAAACACATAAAACCTAGCCACCACTCCATTTTATGTTCCTTCAATGGTAGGTTTAGGTAAATTGGTTGGTTCCTCTTTATGGATTTGAACCTTTTTCTTTTCTTTCAACATGTGGTGTGTGATCTCTTCATGGCTGAAAAGAATTGGAGCCGTGTTAGTGCCAGGTGGAATTATTTGTTGTAGAGCAGAGAGAGAAATACAAAATTCGATGCCAGTTTGTTGAGCACAATCCACCGAAGTGACAAACACATAAAGCCTAGCCACTACCCCATTTCATGTTCCTTCAATGGTAGGTTTAGGCAAATTGGTTGGTTCCTCTTTATGGATTTGATATGGATTTGAACTTTTTTTTTTTTTTTTTTCTTTCAACATGTGGTGTATGATCTCTTCTTCATGGCTGAAAAGAATTGGAGCCGTGTTAGTGCCAGGTGGAATATTTGTTGTAGAGCAGAGAGAGAAATACAAAATTTGATGCCAGTTTGTTGAGCACTTGGTTCTTCTCTTGTTCTTGTTCTTATTCCTTTGCCTGTTTTTTTGTGTTTGTTTATGCTTCTGGTGAGTGTATTTGTACCTTGAAAGTGAGTGCATGCAGGTGTTTACACCGGTGGATCAAAAAAGCTGTTTCCATGGCGACTTTCAGAAGAATTCTGCCTTCCAGAGCCTGCTTTTGTTGTTTGCTGAAAGTTTTTATGCTGTTGATAGTAAGGTAGGAGCACCCATTACCATAGGATAGTCATTCTAGACCTTGAATCTAGATACTCCATAGATAGCTTATCATTTTGGTTAACAATAATAAGTTATGTATGACATACTTAGATTTAAGTTCTAGAATGACTACCTTGTGTAGAGAGTGACTGTACAATTTTGGTAATGGATGCTCCTACTTTAAAGCCTTTGCAGTAGTTGCAACGCACCAAGCTCTGCGTTTCTGATTTTTTGTTTTTTTGTCCTAGTTTTTGTGTTTGTCGCATTTGCGTGGGTTTGACAGAGTTGTGTGGTTTGTTGGAAATGTAAAGCAAGAGTTGTTTGTTGTTGACTGAATTTTTATCGCATTATTCTTGGTCTTGTAAGGTGTCGTGTTTTTGGAACAACCTTTACTTTGTGTTGCTGTTGTTTTTTTGCTTTTTGTTTTTTCTTCTTTCCTGGTGATGGAAAAGGAGGAATCTTTATGGGAAGATCCATGACAAGTCTCATTATCCAACTGATTTTGTTCGTTCTCGAATTCTTGTGGTTTGACAGAACTGTGTGGTTGGTACGTTTGGTGACAGCCAGGTTGATTGGGATTGGGGGGATTTTTGCAGTTTGTCAGTTTGTCAGTGGAGGTCAACTACCCGTCTCTTGCGCAAGTTCACGTTTGCAAAGTGCCAGAGTGTTTAAGATTTAAGCTTGGGCTTGAAATTTTGGATGCCAGTGGAGTACAGAATTTCTGACTCCGTCTTACGTGTATTTAGTGTCATCTAAAGTGATAAACTGTTTTACCGTTTGTCTATACTGAACATTGCATTTAAGGTAGGAGCACCCATAAGCGTGAAATTAAGGGTTTTGGGGTAGGAAAACCAGTTGATGAACTTTGAAAAAATAGTGTCAAGTTAGGTAGAGGAAATTAAAAATATTGGCATCAATGGGAAAGTTATAGTTTGCAAGTATTTGTTCATAAAGATTTTTCATAAGTCCAAAATTACTGAAAATGTATGGTTATGTGTAGGAGATGTCTTTAGTGTGCTCATACGTTCATAATACTAATTTAAGGAATTGTTAAATAATGAGATGGAGCACTCATAACCATCACTTTGTCACCCATAACCATTAATTGTCAATCACTAACTTGTTAGATAGAGTAGGTCTTGGGGATGGGGACACCCATGGGGAGGGGTGCTCCTACCTTAAGTTGTATTGACAATTTGGTTGCCTTACCCTAGAAAGTTACCACATGACTCTTCATTTGGCCACTTAGAGGCATATGCAACTCTTTAAATTCTAGAATTTCACATGGTTTACCATGTAGATGCCAATCATTTGTTTTTCCAAAGCATCATTGTTGTTGCCAAGACCTTTAAAAAAAGTTATTTTAATAATTATTGATGAAAATTACTATAGCAGCAATAAATATTTATATTATGAAAAATGTTTGAGAAACTAGTTTGGGGCAACCTAGACATGTGACCAGTTAGGGCATCTCCACTAGTGGCTCGGGCACGCTCAAAGTGGATGAAAAGTAGCCAGGCCCCTCTCAAGATCCTCTCAAACTCTCTTGTGTGATGAGTCTAGCAAGCCACTCTCCAAGCCACTATTCATGCACTATTCACCATAACATTAATGATCTTTATCCTCTACTTCCCTAGATAAGTGGTCAACTGATTATTTACGGGGTGTCTTAGAATGTTAAGCCACCTTTTCAAAGAGCATGGGTGGAGATTGAGAGCCTTCAAGCCTCACCACACTAGATGGAAAACTTTGAGCGAGTCTGCACCGGTGGAGATGCCCTTATTCCAGATGTAATTTTTATAAACACCTAAAATACTTCTAAATATGCCAGTTTTTGTAAAACGAATGCTTCACGAATCCTCACGATGTTTTTTTTTTAACCTGAAAATTGGGTCTTATTCCCACAACTTTTATTTATCCGTCATAAAAACTGCGTCATGGGGAGAGTAATGACTATAACCACAGTCAAATCCGTCACCCTTCTATTGTTTGCCACGGTTTGTTTATAGACAGAGTTTCTCCCGGCGATATGTGACGTGATCCTTCATTGTCACTATAAAACATGTGGAAGAGCATTTTCTAAGTTTAGCTGCAATTATGACCAATAAGTGCGAGTATTGAAGGCGACGACTTTGTTAAAGTTAGAATAGAACGTTCTTTGCATGAAGAGGGTGAAACGTGCATGGAATGGGAAAGAATTTACGGTCAGTTTTCGAACCTTTTCACACAGGTATCATTGTTAACTTTAAATACACAGTTAAGGGAATTTTTAGTATTTCTTAGGGAAAATTCATGGATAGTTGGATACCCCTGGAGTTTGCAATATTTGCGTAGATACCTCTGCTTCATCAGAAATTACACTAATACCCTTGGACCAAAAATTTCAGGCATTTGTTTTGTTCTGCATACCACTTTTGTTCTTCCTATGTGCGCATGTTGTTGCTGTTTTGTTTCATAACATTTCCTTCTTCAACATTGGTCATGAAGGGAGTACAAGCACAACAAATAAATGCCTAAAAATTATGGTCAAGGTTATTGGTGTAATTTCTGAAAATGCAATTGCACCTATGTATATATAGTGCGACCTCCCATAATGCAAATGTTCTATTTGCAAAATTACTTGTAGTTCTTAAATTGCATACTCCCTATGTGTATAAAGTCATGATCCAATAATCATGGATGGAGTTATTTTTGCTAGAGTGGGACCACCTACAAAATATGTCTATAGTCCCATTGGTGACTCATTTTATGAATTATAGTTAATAGAAGACAATTAACTACAAGTGACTGTTTTAGATGAGCCACTTACCAATTGTGCAATATGCACATGTTGAAATAAATGACTTATAACACTTGAACCTCTTTGTGTGTATATCCTTAAAATAAATCCCCACTGTTCCCATGCAGCAAGAGAGGTTTCACTGTATTGCAAATTTCAAGAGTATCTATGAAATTCTCCCTATATCTTAGTATACTCAAGGGATTTATTAGGTTTACGGGTGGACTTAGATGAATTTTTTATCCATGCAACAGCAGTACGTGATTCCGCGTTATTGGAGCTTCCATTTGATCTAATATAAGTTTGCGTGTTTTTATTCCGAGTCAACCAATAATGGACTCCCTTTTCTAAAAATCCCAACTGCCTTGAGAGTTTGCCTGAAATGTCACTCTGAAATTGCCTTCTGAGTGTCAGTTCCGACACTCTTAATGAACATTAGACAAAGGCGAGATGCGAAATCCGATCGCATGTGAATATGAGCAAGGAGATAGACGTGCATCGAGGGGAATTCCATTGACTCCTCATAATTCACTTGAATTAATACTGTCACACTAGAACAGTCGGTTGTTGCTGGAACTTGATTGGGGCACAGTTAATTTACAACTAATGAAGCGGGTTGTAACAGCCCAATCTTCCATCAAGACATTGACAAATACTACAGAAAGACAATCCCAAAGATATTCGCAAACTACATCCTCGTTTTCCAATCATTAGTGGGTGGTCAGCTAGGCGTGTCACTCAACCTGAGCAACAGCTGACCGAGTGATTGTCATTGGGCCGGTCCAGTAGGAGTTGGGCCTTTGGTGACGACGTTCATTGCTCCTGTCACAACACTTGACACCGCGTTGCGTGCCACTTCCCTGATACCTCGTCCTCCTGGCGAGACGACACCTGGATCATGTTGAGGCTTCAATAGCACCTGCGGAATAGTCACATGACCACATCAGTAATTGAAACATCACTTGAGAGAAACGGGAAGCAAAAACCACTTTTGTGTCAGAAGTCGTTGTTACCTTAATGCATCCATCAACTTTGTCGTCAAAAATTTGGTAACCTTTTGGTGCTTCTCCAAGAGGCAACGTGTGGGTGATAACGAATGTTGTATCAATCTCTCCAGATTCGATCTTTGGTAACAAAATGGGCCTGTGAAAGTGCCAAACAGATCGCATGAGGATTATGCATAGCATAATAGTTAAGCTTTTACAGTAGCTCATAAGCGAAAAAAAGATTCAGCTCCAATTTGTCCTAGTTGATGTCAATACTCATTGCAGTGTCAAGATTCTTACCAGTACTTTTGTACGTATACTTGGCCACCAGCCATGGTCAAACCTTTCTCCATGAAAGCACCGAAGTTGAAGTGGCTGAAAGATTGTCAATGGCGTTATTATTGACCACAAAGATTCAACGGCATAAAGAACTCAGAAAATAAACCTATGTTTGATAGAATGTCGAGTAAAAGGCCCAGATGTCTCTAGATAGACTTACTTGGAGTAACCGATGTAATCTCCGACAACACCAATGCGCCCTCCCTTGCGTACTGAGTAGATGAGCTCATTTATTATCTCTGAAGTATCAGTCTCTAATCCCAAAGCAACTTCCACTTTATGGAGCGGATTCTGCAGACAATTGCACACTGTTCAAAGAAAGCCCCCAGTGAAATGACATTGTGAAAGACTAGGAATCCGACTCATCTAAGATCAGAGCGTAAAGAAAGGCTGTACCACCAAGTGCTGGTATCAGCCAAAAATTCGAGATCGCAATATTACCTGCACATAATGGAAACCAGCTGCTTCAATGGCAACGTCTGGACCATGAGGAAACAACTTCCGCAATTCCAGATACACTTTCTTGTCCGTACGATTGATAGTTTCCACTTTTGGAAACTTCTGCTTAATGAAGTCGAGCCGGAACTGAATGGTATCAATAACTACGACACGATTCGCTCCACGAACTAGTGCACTAGTCGCAGCCATCATGCCCACTGAACGGCAACAGTCAAATCCACAGCACAAGAGCTTCAGTATAAATTTGATTTTCTGGGAATTATATCTCAAGTAAATGATGAAAGTCACAGATCATCAAGGCGCTTAGACACCTTGATCTTACTGAAGCAAGTAAAATTTTACTACTATCTCGGCTTACCTAAACGCGCAATGGAAGCAATAAAAGCATTGAGCGGAACAACTTCCCGGCTATTGCAACCAGAAATAGCCTACAACTCAACCTGTCAAGTAGCTAAGTAGGCAAGTATCAGTCATCTAAATTTCTTTATAGTTTGCGTCATTTGTGCTGACATAGATCTCGCTATTTGTCACACAGATGGAGGCATACCTGGTCCAGCACCCCAAATTGCCACGTTGTCTCCTTCCCCTACCCGCGCCAGCTCGTTAGCATGCCACCCAGTCGGCAAGATGTCGGACAGAAATATTACTTGCTCATCGCGAAGACCATCTGGAACCTTCAGTAAGTTGTTGTCCGCTGCGACCAACAAGTCAAAAAGTATCATTAGAACTCTGTCATGAACATTGGGGATGTTTGTGCTATTTTAAAGAAGACGTACTCAATAAGAAATCATCATAAAATCACAAAGCGATATCGCTAATGTTCCAGGTCAAGACCACTCACCCAATGGTACCCGGACGTACTCTGCTTGGCCACCTTGATAACCACCAGTAAGGTGAGAGTATCCATAGAGCCCTGCAGTCCTGTGAACAACCATAACACGACCATAATTCAAGGTTAGCTCAAAGGTAATATCACCTAATCAATCTCCAAAATCTAAATCCTAAACCGCACCGCCGATGTTGTCTACTATGCCCATGAAACTCGTGCAAAACCCTGAGCCCCAATACCGCTAATAATATCCCAAAATTGCTTGAAGAGACTAGGGTTTCAAGCCGTGCACCTGTCTCCGTACAACACCCCCATTTCCTTGCTCGGATTAGTAGACTCGCAGAGAGAGTAACTCTTCTCCTTGCAAGCCCAACAATTGAAGCAGGCAATCAGAGCAGAAGCAACCACACGATCACCTGCGCAGACGTCATAGCATTAGTATTGCAAGCACTATGTATATATTTTAAATTCCATATCTAATTTAAAGAAAGCTCGAAACCAAAACATTAGATTACCCTTCTTGAACTTCGTCACTTCAGGGCCGATATCCTCTATTATGCCCATAAACTCATGGCCCACAACATCGCCGCTCTTCATGCCGGGCATAAACCCGCAATACATATGAAGATCCGAGCCACAGATGCAGGTGGTCGTCACTTTGAGAAGCACATCTTTCTGCAAAAACAGTCATCAGGAAAGTGTCAATATGGGATAGTGATATCCCAACTACATCGAATAACCGAAAGTCCATACTCGAGTCCCGCAAGTTGCATATGAAGTCAAAATCGCATGCATACTTACCGGATCAGTGATCATGGGCATACGTCGCTCGACAACCTTCATGTCTTTCTGCAAAGAGAAAATAACTCAATTCAATTCTTGGAAAAACGAAGACAATCGTCAGATGAGTGCATTGATAAGAACTGAATTATTTCACCGCAGCTCAAATTGAACGGAGATACAGATACTTTCGATAATTGTACAGGAGATAGTTTAATGCGGAAATTACAATAGGGGCATGAAAACGTAAAATATTACAAATAGGGGCTCAGTTTTAAAATAATTACAAATAGGGGCACGATTTCAAAAAAATTGTAATGTTTTGTAATTTTTAGTGGTTTGGACATTGGTTGATTTAGACACATCACATTAAATGTTAGCTAGTTTCCAAAAAACTTAAAGGCCTCTCCAAACCAAGCTTAAATAAAGAAATTTTTTGAGAAGGGGATGGCAATATTTGAAGGCTTTTAAATTTTTTGGGAGTTAGCTAACATTCAATATGATGTATCTAAATCAACCAATGTCCAAACGAAAAAAAATTACAAAAATTACAATTTTTTTTTGAAATTGTGCCCCTATTTGTAATTATTTTGAAACTGCGCCCCTATCTGTAATATTTTACGTTTTCAAGCCCCTATTTGTAATTTCCCCTGGTTTAATTGTACCTTAGCGTGAAACTCCACGGCGCGCATAGAACGCTGGTCATCCTCTTCTGCGATGGCTTTCACAGTCGGCGTCTCCAATTGCTCCGGGTTCTTTAACACGGTGTAGTCCACAGGAACATCCTTAGGCTCTATCAGCCCCGTCGTCCCACTTGTCGCCATTTCCTCACGCACAATTCAATCTCACGCTATAAATTTCGACACCAATCCTGATACACAAACATCACGAAATAAATTCTAAAACCAAAACCACCATAATTTTGTAATTTCTGCTCAACATTTCTGACAACAAGAACCTAACGTGCAGCTTGTGCAATTCAACTCTCCCGCAGCTGGAATACTCTCCACTATAGCACCATATCCACAACAATACACATCGCAAAATGTCAATCCGTGCAACTCAAACAGTCAATTCCGTAGTAAAAATCTGACTAACGAACTATTACTATCAAATAGGATAGACTTGAGTGATCGGAGCGAGATATTCAATAGGACCACACCATATCCGCCGTGACAATTCATGACAACAAAGCGTTATGTAATATCCATCAATTACGCACGAACATTGAAATTCCAAAACCTGCATGAGATGCACTGTCAGTTTCAGGTCTTCAGAGTTCGGGCTACGAAGAGTGCTTACAGGAATGCACCATATCCATAGCGACAAACATTGCAAAATGTCATTCCGTACAGCTCAAACATTCAATTCCGTAGTAAAATTTTGACTAACGAGCTATTATTATCAAATAAGTCTGACTAACGAACTGTTACTATCAAATAGGATAGACTGGAGAGATCGGAGCGAGATATTCAATAGGATCACACCATATCCACCGTGACAATTCATAGACAACGAAGTGTTATGTATTATCTATCAATTACGCACAAACATTGAAATTCCAAACCTGAATGAGACACTCACGCACTGTCAGTTGACTGCAGAGTTCGGGCGACGAAGAGTGCTTACAAGAATGCACCATATCTACAACGACAAACATCATTCTGTACAGCTCAAACATTCAATTCCGTAGTAAAAATTTGACTAACAAACTGTTACTATCAAACAGGATAGACTTGAGAGATCGGAGCGAGAATTTCAATAGGACCACACCGTATCCGTGACAATTCATTGACAACGAAGTGTTATGTAATATCTATCAATTACACAAGAACATTGAAACTCCAAATCTGAATGAGACACTCACGCACTGTCAGTTTCAGGAACTGCAGAGTTCGGGCGACGAAGAGTGCTTACAGAAATGCACCATATCCACAACGACAAACATTGCAAAATGTCACTCTGTACAGCTCAAACATTCAATTCCGTAGTAAAAACTGTTACTATCAAATAGGATAGACTTAAGACACCGGAGCGAGAATTTCAATAGGACCACACCATATCCGCTGTGACAATACATTGACAACGAAGTGTTATGCAATATCTATCAATTGCGCACAAACATTGAAATTCCAATACCTGAATGAGACACTCACGCACTGTCAGTTAGTTTCAGGACTGCAGAGTTCGGGCGACGAAGAGTGCTTACAGGAATGCTAGGGTTAGAACTATATTGGTGACGAGCTGATTGCGAGTAGAGTTCGATATGGTGGAGAGACTGGAGAGTGCTGAGGCATTTGTAGGTGGTGGAATTGGATGGATATGCCGACGGAGAGCGGCGGGAAAAGGAGTTTGGTGCAAGGTGGCGCTTGCGACGTGCGGGAGCTGCATGGTAGGCATGTTGCAGCAGTGGAGAGGACTAGAGGAGGTGGGAGACGAGGGAGCTGAGAGTGTTCTCGTGGACGATGGAAGTGCCTGCCATGCAAGGGACTTTTCCGGTTCCTAATTTCCCATTGGTCGATCTGACATCCACCATGCATGTAAGGAAAAAGTGTATAAGGTAACCGTCACCGTACCCATACCCGAGCGTTTAGGAGTTTAGGGTACTTCAAGGTCTGGGAGAATTCAGGAAAAAAATCTGTAGGGTTAAGGTAGGAGGTTCTAATTTGTACTAGGGTTTTAATTCGGTTTAGCTCTAGGAAGGACTGACATTTTATTTCCAATATCTATTATTGTCATTGATGAATTAAGTGGGCTTAGCAAGTTAACCTAATGTGCTAAGCCCACCTAACTCATCAATGGCAGCAATAGATATTGGAAGTAAAATGTCAGTCCTTCCTAGAGCTGAACCGAGTTAGAACCCTAGTACAAATTAGAGCCTCCTACCTTAGCCTTTCAACAAGCTGAAATGTAATTTTTGTGAAAATAGGTATTGTAATTTTTTTTATATGAAAGGGCAAAGTTGTAGCTCATAGGGTCCCTATCAGCAACTTTAGATTACCCTTGAAACTGCTTGGGCGTGTTCCTAGACATGTACTTGACAGTGCCAATCCCGACACTCCCAAACTAACTCCTAAGTTGACATGTGACAATATTTGATTGTGCAAGTGGCATTCACTACTCCACTTTGGGTTCAAGAGTGTGTGGAGAACACCCTAAATATAAAGTGCGGTATTGGGGACCGCCCAGGTATGGTTACCTTAGAATCATCACGAATCATCCATGTGTGCACGTTCATCAATAAGATATGCTAATGTTATTCATTTATAATAAGAAGTTAGTGCATTTGTTAGCAATAGTCACACCTTCTTTGAGACTAATCTTTTTATGAAGAACGAGAAGTTGGGGAGTGAAATTAGGAGTTATTGTACGTATGTAGTTGGTACATTGCTACAATGAACATGGATGAACTCTGTTTGTTACACATTAGTAATAACATTTCATTGTCAAAGTCATCTTCCTCCCTAGACAAATAAAACCACTAAATGTAGAGTAGTACTTGCTTTTTTTTATGTGTATTGTGCACGTTCACTAACAAGGACGTGAACTCAAGGCCTCAACAACACCAAAATGACCCTGGGCCCCTCCTCATTATGGCAAAAGGTCAAGAAACCTTGGATTTCCACCAATCAAATTTCAAAAAACAAAGATTTTGGTCTCTCAACCCTTCACACTAGAAGTCAAAATCCAAAATCCCTCACTTTTTATGACATTATTTTTTCATCCAAAATAACAATCTCTTGAAAATGTTTGGGTCAAGAAAAAATGGAGATCCTAACTATAATCAAGAGGTTGTTAATTTTTTTATGAAGTAATAAAAAAACCAACAAGGTCTTTGTTAGTGGATTTGAAAAGTTCAATAAATGTTGTGAATGTGCACTTTGGACACACCCTTTGAATACTTCACACTAAGAATAGTCAAAGATTTCAAAAACAATATTTTATTACCTATTTTCAACCCATCTCTTTGTCCTCTCAATAAATTTGACCACTCAATTCCACAACAATGTTGAATTTCTTAGCAATTTTTTGCCTAAATCTTACCTCAAAAATCTGATAGCGACCATTACACTAACAAATCTGCATGAAATTTGGATGAAATTGCCAGACCCTTCTTGGACTAAAATCCCAATTTACCAAATTTTGGATGATAGTAGCTTATATAAGCAATTTTTTAGATGAACTTTTGTATATTTTATTCAGTCCTTCCAATTTTAGCCAAATTTTTCTTATCTGCCTGCATGCTAGGGTATGAGTTGCTCTAAGGTAAGAATTCCATAAACCGTTACCCTCCTCTAATAGCAAAGTAGACTATTTTGAAACCAACAATAGTTGGCTCTAACAAAGATTCTAAAAAGATACAATTTTCTTGCATTAGATTGGTTCACACTTGTTTTGAAATAAAGTTCTAGAGGTAGCCATTCTAGATGAACTTATGAAACAAGAATGGATCCAAATGAAGAATCCACATTTATATTGCTTAAAAAATTCATTCTCTAAAAAATAATTTTTTTTTTTTTTTTCATTCTTCTTTATCCTTGTTTTTGCACATATTGAGCTCAATTTCTCAAGAAGCTCCCCATATCTTATTGGCTAAAATGCTTTTTTAATGGTTTACAGTATTTCTACTTTTCCTTAACAAAAACAAAAAATTAACTCCTAATGGATGTTGCCTACCAAAAGTGTTGTCTATATTCATACAAGGACCATTTTAGTACTTGAAGAAATGATTTTATGAAAAGTGTCAAAAATTTCCCTAAAAATTCTAGTTGACTTGTGATATGTTGGTGACTTGATTTACAATTTATAGCTCCAATGAAATTCATGTGCTACCCATATACCCCATCCATATACAACACATGGAAGTGTATACAATACAACAACATCCTTTAGGGGTTAAACCCTGTTCCACAGACCACAGCCTGTCGACTACGTCGGCCATAATGTGAAGCGGCTCTGAGCATCGCTTCGCCTTCCGACCACTCCTGACGTGGCCTTCGCAAACGTAGTCAACGTCGGTCACACCTAAACCGCACCTAGTCACCGACTTGACCAAAATCATCCAAACTTCCAAAATATTTCATCCAAGAACATGCGAACTAAATGAAAGTCGTGGATGAAGGGGGAACATTCTAGAACATGAGAATCGAAATCTCCCGCCTGCCATGTCCCCGAAGGCGGTGCAGAGCTATGCTAAGTGCTCCAAATTTGGAGAAGACGATGCACTCGGTGCAAATGGCCGCAGATCGAGGAGAGCACATAATTTCATTGTATGAGATTCACAATTTTAAGGAAAAATGTCAATTGTATGTAAGTTATGTTCTTGTTGAGATTTTGAAATTTTACTGCATCTTGTTAGCGTATTCTTGAAGCTGCTCATCAATCACCCGCTCAATTATATGCCAGGTGCGTCTGTGGCAACCGATGATGAATTTTAAAGGTGAAGCGTCTCCAAGAAGCTTGTTAGAGCTCGAAAACTGATTATCGCTTCTTGAATTCGGCGCTTGTCTGATTTACTTTGTTGTTCTTAACGAGTTCTTGCAGATTGGAGTATGTATAGCAGTTGGATTAGAAATATTCGTAGAATTTCATATTGCTGTTGTAAATAGAGAATCCGAGTAGTAAATGAGCCTCACGATGCACTGTTGTACTAGGATTGAGCTATAGGTATTCTTGGTAAATTATCGGCAGTTGAGTGAAGATAGGGAAATAGTTCATAGCATTCTCACGTTTCTCTGTAAGTAAGATTGACCGCGTGTGTCTGGATCGCTCTTCTCTCTGTAATGAATTAAGCTTATAGGTTAAAATTGAGCAGCTGGAATAAGAAATTAGTGTAAATTTACATTTCTGATATAAGCCTTATGTCGGAATAGCCTGCAATGGAGCAATTGCGAACTTAAGACGTCCGGCAATACTTTTGGTATGTATGTGAATGGTCAAGTGGCACATGATTGAGTGGAGATGTGGCTGTAGTTTGCATTTCAGCATGTATGTACGCTTTCTTGGAAAGAATGCAACACATTCTATTATATTAGCCAGTTTCATCACAGAGATGTGTAAATTAGTGTTTTGGATGAGGTATAAATTGCATTAAAAGCACGCAAGTTATATGCTCTGTTCAATCACTGGATAGTCAAAGTGGATTCGTATATTGTGAGAATTTAAAGCTCTTCACCGTGAAGTGTGGAATTTCAGCTGTCCGCGAATCTTGTATCCACAAATTTTTACATTTGTTTCTCCATGTGAGTTGATGTAAATTGAAATCGTATGTAACACGAGAAGAGCGATGCGGAGAGCAAAGCGGTTGGAAAACAACCTATTGATAATTCTTTTACTGGATGTGCAGAACCTCTAAACATAATCGATTGATGTCAGCTTGTATCAGATTTCAGCAAAGAGAATTGGCCACTGACGTTAATCACTGGAAAGTTCGATTTAATAGCGGCTCCTTCAATAGCTTTATTTCTGTTCGTCACTCCATCTAGCAAGCCCTTGTAAGATGACTCAGTCACATCTTGAAGATACAAATGGATGTATTGTCTTTTGTTTCGACATGGATTCAATAGCTTGGTTTTGGATGGACTACGTACACCACTGCTGGAAATTGATCAACTAACACGAACAAGGATATTTTGTCCTGCCGGGGAGTGAGCAGCTTCGAACATAGTCGGTTGAAGCAAAATGCAGGTACTGTGAATCTTCTGCTATTGTGCTTTTGGATTTTTATTTTTATGGAAATGATCAATAGAAAAGTGTTATTGTGGAAAGACACAATCATCTGCCAAGTAGCTACTAGGTCGGTGTGACGCTCGTGATGTTCGTCGAAGTCTATATTGACCTTGTTACCTACATCCTCAACTTCCTTGTTTTTGCGCGATTCAGAGAGCCAAAATAGTGAATTGTGACTCTCAAGAGCTCAAGGTTCTAAAAACGGGACCGATACAGATTTCGGTTTAACCGCGTCTTTGAAAATTTCAGTGCACCAAATAATTGAAATTGAAGTTTGTAGCTTGTGCGGACAACCTGAAAGTGATTACAGTATGTTACATTTCGCAAAGTTCAAGGCGTCTTCGTATCTCATAAGGCATCTATTAGGTTCTTCGTCTAATTAGTTACTTCTGAAGCTGCTAGTTGAACCTGTTATCTAAAACCTGTTAATTATTCAGGAGCTTGTTAAGGTCTCAGTTTGCGCACTATAGTAGTAGTAGAACCGCCGCCAAGCGTGGTTCATGTGTAAGACTTGATAATTTATTTGCGAGTCAGGGAGCGAATCAAGACATGATATATACCCTCAAACTGCTTCCAATTCTTTCAAGTTGATGCACTGGTACAGGGGAAGTTCAAGCTTCCACCCTGGGGTAGTCGCTTGCTGGTCTCAGCGTGTTGCAGACATCGATGAAAAGCATCTTGGATTCTTGGCTGATGAAATCAGAAAATATGGTTATTCTTAGTAGTTCTAACTATGACGAGCACGACCAAAGTATGAACACAGCAGGTACCATATTTTCTTTGCTTCTCTCGTGTGCATCTTCTTCTTTGGCACCCACACTTTCATGCCGTCCAATTTAAACATTCTGTACCATTCAGCTCGTGATTTAGATGAATAGTAAGTTCGTACGTACCTTGAAGCTCCTTTAGCCTAGCTTGAATTCAGGTTTTGGTCATTCATATTAAATTAGGAATGACGGCTGCAGCTTATTTGAACTCCGAACACTACAAGGCCTTTTTGACTAAGGCAAATGACTACCAAAATGACTAGCCTTTTTGACTAGTCAAGTATATGATCACATGTAGTCATAAATTATTTAATTTATGACTACATGTAATCATATATTAAATACTTGACGAGTCAAAAAGGGCTAGTCATTTTGGTGGTCATTTGCCTTAGTCAAAAAAGGCCCTTTTTCTTATAGTGGAAGTTGCATTGCGAAGTCTGAATTCATATATCTAGCATGAGAAGTTGGCACAGATCTAGAGCGGTACAAGTGTCGGACGCAGGGAAATAATTGATGCTCAGTGTTCTTCCAGCCGAATTCGTTAGTCACTAATGTCCAGGTGTCAGTAAATTAGAGATTCATTTCCATAATCAGAACCAAATCCTCTTAATTAGTATGATGTTGGACTGAATTGATAACAGTTAAGCCTTGTGCCGGGGAGACGATGATTCTTTGTCCTCGGAACGTTGCAAGTGCAGAATTGCACTTTAGAAACTACATTTAGGAAAGTAGCTTTAGTCCAGACTTCCAGCTGGACAGGTGCAGAACTCAAGAGTTGGACCAGTCTCCGCTATCTCCAGCTCCCTTTGACACCACCAGCTTGCTAACTGACAACTATAAACCGATTGAAGTCATTGAACGTTGCTTCAGCTCCAAGCTCCGAAAAACCGCGTGGTGCGGTGGACCTATGCTGTAAATAAACTGATTGTAGCCTGCTGTCAATTGTCGATTGGATTCTGTGAATACTTTTCTACCTCAGGTTGACTTGGTCAAACTCATTTTTGGATATGATCATTTAGTTCATTTGTTTGTTAATTTTCGGCAATGCCAAGAAGAATATCGGAGCACGGGCTGAGGCTATGCCCTGGTCAAATATTTCTGCCTGATCAGACGTGAAACCGGGCGTGATCTGAGTTAGAAAAAAGACCACGGTAACTTGTATTTTACCAGCTTCGTGGTCAATTGTCCTTCTGCTATCCTGCAGACAAGTGACGGACACACTACTAAAATAATCAAGTTGACTTGCCTGGCAAGCCATTGTTAAATATCCTACAATATTATTGGGTTGCCGGTATCTGTGAAGCGGGGTTTTTTTGCTGTTTCGTCCCAGGCTCACGGCAATTTCTCCCGACGTATGTTTGTGATTGTTAGCTATTAGCCTGTTTAGCACGGATTATTCTTACGCCGATAGTTTCGTGAGCGCAGAAAATTGAATTCTGGAGTTGAATGAGTTTTGGGCTGACGTAGTAAATGCTGTCGGCGAAGTCGACTCTAACGGATTGCGAGATCAATGTGAGTACTTTATCTAAAGACTGCGTTGGGCTCTCGTTTGTTTTCACTCAAGTATTTTCGGCGAGTGTTCTGAAGATTGAAGAAGAAACTGTAGCTATCGCTGATATAGGTCGAACGGCTGAAAATTTGTGACGAGCTCCTAAAACCCTCCTAAACCCTTAGGCACTGACGCACGTGGACCGGACACACCTTCCCCATTTTGCAAGATGCCAGGTGAGGAGGTTTTCTCAGATGAAGGAGGACGTAGCGAAGGATCTCCGAGTAGAAGACGCACCTCAAGCGCAGACCCCTCATTGCTTGGATCATGCTCTACTGCAGCAATCAACAGCCCCCTCCACAGCTGCAATTCGGCCCCATCTGCTTTGAGGGCAAGCTGTCCTGATGGGAGAACAAGGCGGTATGTTCGCTCCAGTGAACCTCGGTTGAAATGGAATCACGATCTGCATCACCGTTTTATTCAAGCGATTGAGGAGCTTGGTGGCAGTGAAAGTGAGCAAATTATTTCCTCCCACGTTCATTACTCGTTCGTTACTGATATTTCGACATGTAAGAATAAAAAGTCATGAATGGATCATTTATCAAGCAGTCAGCAGCATCAACTGAAATTTTCATTCGCATGCATGCACAGTTAAACTTCCCCTTCAAAGAACAGTCTGAAACTTACTTTCCATTGACTGCAATTTAAAAGTGCTTCTTTTTATGACCTAGAATCTCGTTTTCATAAAACAAGTTTTCTGAAGTCCAGCTCAAGTTATCAAATCATTCAAGTGTAAGATTGATAAAGAGTAACCTAAAAAATTGCTTATACCTGTATAAACCAGGAACACGTTTCATACAGATTACTTGATGAAAATTCGCTGCTGACGACACCTGATAGATGATTGATGGATTTTTATATAAAGACCACCCAGGATCATTTGTTTTTTTTTCTGCGTAAGCTTGGAATTTAGGATACGGTCACGACTAATCATGTTTTTGACATGTGGTTTGTGGGCTACTTTTTCCAGAAGCAACTCCAAAAACCATATTGCAGGTGATGAATGTGAGGGGACTGCGAATTGCACATGTTAAGAGCCACCTTCAGGTACATAATGTGTTCTCCACTTTGGGCCGGGAACACTTGCGTAATTTTCTTGCTAATATATGAATGGAATTTTCCTAGAATATCATGCATCAGAATTTCATGAACATTTCTTAATCTGCTAGATTTTGATGGTTTGTGTAGTGCCAATATATGAACACGTATCCAAAGTCGTCCAAGATACTCACTGACACTCTTTGATTGGCATGCAGATGTTGAGGAACTCCAAAAGAAAAAACAGCAACCATTCCGAGTATGGTATGTACTAAAATTCTCATGAACACCTTCCATGATATTTCTTGATTGTTCCTGAGGGTGAAATACGGTCAATTACCATCAAGGTTCTTCAAACTTAACATGGCTCCGTTACAGCATGTTCATGTTGGAATACATATATGCATATACGTGTTTGTACATGTATACATTTGCATATGTGTGCATATACTTAGAATATCATATATATACATGGTTCGTTTTTCATGAATTGTTCATTTAACTTGTAGAAATCCAAAATGCCTAAATTGAGAACCCTAAAGTTGGACCTTATGTTGTCATTGAGTAGCGCTTTGAATGGGTCATATAAAGGTTGCTTTTCAAAATGAAAATTTTATTTTTTTACACATTGGGTTATCAGCACATGCAATGTTATTCACGGATTTTGGTATTGTTAAGCTTGGTCTTACCAAAAGTCTATTTTTCACAATACCATCAATCAAATTGGTCATTGACACCATGGAATCTCAGCCATTTAGAGGTTGAATGTTTGAGAGTTACTCAATAACAATGTTACAAATAATAATGTACAAAGCTAATGTTTTTGTATCATTCCACAGATTTTACCTTTTGGTCAGGTGAACAGCGTGCGCCTTCTGATCCAGCTCTGGATAATGACTCGGGAAGGTTGAAATTCGATTCGAATCAACCGCACAAACCTGAAGGAGGAAATGATACAATGACGAGGGAAGCACTTCAGCCGATGAACATGATAAACATATCGGAGAATTCGTTTCGTAGAGAGTACTCGGAAAATGTTTCAGGCTGTACATTTGAATCGTCGTCTCCGTTCACTCAAACCAGCTACTTGGGTGATATAACAGCACTGCTACCAGTTCCAACAAGCGTGGGTGACTTGAGACCTGAGGTATTCAAAGAAACGTACCCAAGCATCTTCAAGATGGTCGAGGTCCTGGAGAGTCGCGCCATGAAATCACATGATACGGAGGTGCGTTTGCAAGAATCAAAAGTTGGTTGCTTGCAGTGATCTCATGTTGCACTCGACTTTGTTCTTCACTGTTTATTGAGTACGACGAGATTGGTTCATATTGAACACTGGATTCGGAGTCAAAAGCCACTATCATACCAGAATCATACAAAACGCGTTATTCATTGAATCAGGAAAATTTGACATTTTGGGACTTTCGGATTTTCTTTTTTTCAAAGAGTGTTCATCGAATACTCCCTAAAAAACTGAAGATCCAAAAGTCCCAAAATCTCTTTTTTTCCCAATTTAATGAATAACACGTTTAAAAGCTTTGGAGGCGGACGTCCTGACCGCTGATGAATCTTGTTTGTAGCAATGGGAAAACCATCAACTTAATAAAATTTCACTAGAAGAAAACTTGCAATCAACAACTGGTTCTAAACAACTAAAAATGTCCTAAACAACAGTACTATAATTGATTGAGTCATTATAATGCGTTATTTGTTAATTTGGTAAAAAGAGTACAAAGTGAGATTTTTGGTTTTCTTTTTTTTTCAGAGAACACCATATTCATTGAATTGGGAATCCGTTGACTGTTCTGTTTTCCAATGAAATGAGATGTATATCATCCATATCATCCATAAATACTCTCCTTTTGGACAGAAAGTTCATTAGCTTCTGAAATTTTGGACATAGTTCATTAACTAGGATTCAGGTGACCTCTTGAATTCAATATTCAGGTGAGGTACAAAATGATACCCATATTTTTACCAAATTAACAAATAACACGATTTATATAGTTTTATAGTCGTTTAGGACATTTGATGTCACAGTGTAAACTAGTTGTTTAGGACACTTTTTTCTTCTAGTGTTTGTGTTTATGGTTTGCCAGTCCGTTTCTAGTCTTGTGTGGCTCTCTCTTCAACCCTATGATGATCTGAAATTTTGATCAGTTTCCATATCTTGCAGACATTGGACGGTGGGGATATTGACAGAAGGGAATCAATATCGCACCAGCTCCTAGCAGGCGATGCCGATGCCATCAGATTGTACGACTCAGCTGAACTTCTGGCTCACAATCTGTTGATGGCCATGAGAGAGCGAAGACTTCTGGAGATCCAGTCAACAACAACGCCGGAACAAAGTGACTCACAGTTCGACCTGCAACCTCACGGAACAGTCCCAGCTGATGTTCCCCTAGAACTCACCATGGCGGTTGGAGTCCCGGGCTCTAACCCGGACGTCAGGCCTGAAATTTTGACCCTTGATCTTGCGGGGCGGATGAACAGTTCTCGTTTATAATTGCCTCAATACTAGTCAAAAAAATTTAAAAAATTGTATAGAATTAGTGCATCCTCTCTGTAGACGTGTCACTTGTCGTGCTCAGATCTCGTTGTTAGAGCATAAGTGGTGTTGCAAGTGAGCAATTAGGTTCAGGTACACCTGTTATATGCTTTGATTATCTCAATTGATATTGCATAGAAAAAAATAGTTGAAGAGTAGTTGTTAGGTGAACTGTGTTTGTGGACTACAGTCGCTATACAACTTCATGTAACATGTTTAACTACAGTTATTTGATACAGCTTTGTTGTAGTCATTTACTAAGCACTGATATCGTTTTTGGTAATCACTGCAACGTTGGCAATGATTAATCTAGTTAGTGTAAATTACAACTGACTTGTCTTGTGTTCGACTTTTAGCTAACTTGCCTGCAGCCGATTGAAAAGTTTTTGGAGTCGTTTCGTTGCAGCTGCTCATTCTACGTCGGTGTAGTGGGCAGCATGGGACATCGTCCAAGCACACGTGCCGACCGCATTTGGCAAAATTCAGATAAGCAAGCTTTTGCCGTGGACCAATTCCTTCAGGATTGAGCTGTAATTTTTGTTCTTTTTACCATCTCCTGTTAGCTTCTGTGTTCACAATTTTGCCGGTGATATTTGAACCCATGCTTTTAGCAGCGTTCCGTGATTAAAACTAAGTGCAGAGTACTACAGTGTAATTTTCAGCCATTGTTTGTAATGAAACGCTGTTCTTGAACTTTGAGAGTGGATTCCAAATTAGCAATTGGATAATTGAGCAACGTAGGAAATGAGTACACGGCAATGGGGATGCGCCATATTTGCAATGTGCAAGTGTGCCTCGACTGGCTAATTTGGAAAGCACTGGTCCCAGTTGAAACTTCAGAAATCACGTTTAATTGCTACTATGGTTTCCATCAGCCCCCCTTATAACTCTATTTTTGTCGATGCACATGCTTCAACGTTTGAATTATAAAACTGAATCTCATGATAAAAGTGGAACTATGGTGACGGATGTACAACTTCTGCAGCAAGTACTTCATGACATGGAGCTCACCTGCCACAGATTATTATTTGAAGTGGTTATGGTCGCAATTGATCAATACAATAAAGGATCAGTCATCATGACTGTCTAATGTCGTTCGGGATGTCGTTTCGGCAAACTAAGCCTTCCAGTACTCTTTAGATTTGAGAAAATTTGATGGATGCCCCTGAGGTTTGCGATATTTGTACAGATATCTCTGGTTTTTCAAATTGCACAAATACCCTTGGACCATAATTTGTAGGTATTTGATTTGTTGTTCAAGCCACCTCTTTCTCTTTTTGTGCACACACTGCCATAGAAAAGAAGTAGCATGTGCACAAAAGGAGAAGGAAGTGACTTACACAACAAAACAAGTGTCTAAAAACTATGGTCCAAGTGTATTTGTGAAATTTCAAAAAAACCATGGATGTCTGTACAAATATTACAAACTTCAGGAGTATCCATCAAATTTTCCCTTTCGATTTTATGTGCAACAAAAGAGTACATTTCGTTAAAATGGCGATATTTCTCTGCCATTTTCACATGGGCAACACAAGCGAGAGCTGCAAATAAGGGTCCAGCGAAGGTTTGAAGTGCAAGATATGGAGGCGTTTTCAATCAAATGCATTGTTGGTACGTATCCAATCCAACACTCCTTGCATCTCAAAATCTTAGCGTTTTTTCAAGTTTCTACACCCTTTTTATGGAATATACATCATCATTTAACAAACTTGTTATTTCAAGTCTTATTGTAAAAGCAACTCAATGACCTCATTTTGGGTCCTTGTGAGGCTTTGAATAACTTTCAGTGCTTGAAAGAGGTTCTTAGAGAGCTCAATGCAAATTTGGATTTCCAAGGATTTTCAATCTACGTTTCTATTAGTGATGACATGCTTTTGTGTTTCAATCTTCAAAACTCCAAAATTCTGAAGTCAAGTCATATACTCCCTCTGTCCCAATATAAAGCTCCAAAAAATTTCTCCATGAGGTAACTGTATTTTTTGTCATTATGCTAGTGACAAATACATTCTAGAATCAATATACCACCTACCAAATATTTGCAAAATCTCAAGTTTTTATGTTGTCATTTAGACATCCAAACTTCATGCAAAAAGTACCAAATTTGTGCATAGTTTGTTGAGTCTATCGGCTCCTCATTATTTTAGTCTTTGTACTAATTACACATGCATTCTAGAATCAATATACCATCTACCAAGTGTGTGCAAAATCTCATGCTTTGATGTTGCCATTTGGGTACCCAAGTTCCATGCAAAAAGTACCATATTTGTACATGATGCAAGTTCCTCATTATGGATGATTTAAAGATTAGTAGCAACAATGGTACCTCATATGGGCAAGGCCAAGCTTGTTAGTAGAGGAATGCTCTTTAATTGCTTAACTTGCCCCCATGAGATCATTGGACATGACAAACGCTTTCTCGGCAATTGAAATTAGCAAAAGGGAGCTTTTCAGTGGGACAAGAACTATGCCTAATTTGGAGCTTTTAATTGGGACAGAGGGAGTAATATAGAACTTTCATATATCGACGGTTTCAATTAGGAAAAGAAACTGCATTATTTTCACTGAAATTAGAATGTTTAACTAGTATGACATATTGCTATATCTGTTAGAATTAAAATGGAGTGCTCCAATGAACCAAAATTGTAATATTAAGCTTGCCCACTTCCCAGTGCTATAAAAAGTGAAAAGTAAGAATAATATAAATCTGAGTTTCAGTTACGCGAATGAAATGGTGGCAATGCTACTGGTAAACGCCTGTGTAACAAACGTGGGTTTAGCTGATTCTGATAAATTATTACCATTGCAATTCAGAAAGGCAATATTTTTTCTGATTTTATTCATGACAAATTTTGTGCCTGTAGTGTCTATGGGGAGCCGCCATTGGCAAGGTCTGACTGGAATTATGCCACGTTCAACTACAGTAGCAATTTTGCACTGCAATGGGACACGGTGATTGGAAGTTAATTTGATGGTGTGCTCGTTTTCTAAGACTAAATTCTCCAAAAGACGTTTGGTACCCTATCGAGGGATTTCCCATGTACTTCAAAAGGGTCACAAACTGGCACAGTGGATCACTTTCTCTGGGGAAATTTAGTCAAATTTATAAACATACAACTTCAACTTCAAAAGTTCTAACAAGAATCTAATATTGGTGCAGATTTATGTGATTTATGGATTGGAGACAAGTCCTAGAATAGTGCCAAGTCAATTAATTCTAAATGGTTGTGTTTTGACGCCATTTTCAGGTGGATAGAAAAAGGGAGAAGCCCAAAGGATGTAAACTCAATAATGACAGGAGGGTCCCCAAATATATTGGGAATTGATCACATATTGGTCGCTTGGTCATTAATGGGTTAACATTTGGGTTGCCTTATCTTGGAAAGTTATCTCATGATTCATTATTTGACTGTGTGGAGGAATATGTGACTCTCTAAATATTAGGTTCCATTTAGTTTACAGCCTCAAATGCCGCTAATTTGACTTTCCATAGTGTTGTTGTTATTGCCATGTTCTTTGAAAATTATTCATTGTAGTTTTTATCATGGTTGTTGCATAGGACCGCCTATCTATTTGCTTGCTTGTACATCCAAAGTGCCCAATTTAGCTCATGGTCTATCCAATATAGTCAACTCATAGTTGACTTCAAAAAATGATAAAAAAACTTACTTCATATGTGTTGGTGACATTCATTGCTGTCACGTGAAGTCAAAATGTGGATAAAAAGCCATATCAAGTACTAAAAATGAAATACAATAATTTGGTTATTCCTATTTTAGTTCAAAATCCTAAAAATGCCCTAAAAACACAAGAGGACAGTCATGTTTGTACATTTTGTTTGCTTTGTGCATCCACCTATATTGTCTGACAGCCAAATCTTGTCCAAAGTAACAACCCTAGTTATTATTGATGAAACTTATTGTAATATCATTAAACATCATTAAACATTTATAACATTTATATATAGTGTAAAATGTCGGAAGAGATTAGTGTGATGGCAACCTAAATGCACTATTTGGTGTAAGCGATTTAGTAATCATGTACCTTTGTTACAATTTCCACTCCAATAACTCCTATAACCTCCCAAAAATCTTAGGCTTTTTCCTCCTCTTCCGGATCACCTGCGCCATTGTAACAGAGTACGCCATTTCTAAAGAAAAATCCTTCGCCAAACCTATAGAAGCAGCACCTAACCAACATCTCGCACAAACTCTGAACTGCTCAAAGAAGAAACCACTCACACTGATTTTCTTACCTCCTTAACTATCTCAAACATTATTAGTTCCTTACCACAACACTACAACATTCTCACCAATGTTCACAAATACTCCTAAATTCAGCAAAACTTCAATTAATATTTGTCATTAGCTACCAAAAAAAGGTATAAACCAGTGTTAAATTTAAGTTCTTAGCACACGTAACAGCGTTTCCCCCACAAGAGCGAATCATAAAGTTCACATATGGGATCACTGATACTGGCAACGCCGGTGACTCAGTCTAATTTTAAGTTTCAGGTACTCCCGTTCAATGACCCTAAACCCTAAAATCACCCTACCGACTACAAACTGCTGAGAACCAGCATGTAGATTGAGGAGTAATTCCAAGTCCTAGTCATTCTTTAAACCATAAACCCTAACCCTAAATCCTCAACCCTAACAAATCTAAAAAACTTGCACAGTAATTTGATATGAAGTCGTGTCATCTGTTGGACCTAGCTAGATCCAAAGTAAGATCCAGCTCCACTGGATTTCGCATGTACTGGTATGACTGGTGTGGCTGGTGTCCATCTGCAACAGCATCGGCTGGTCCTGTTTTCATGGTCAAGTCCAGTTCGATGTTTCCATCTCCGGTGCGGCAAGAGAAGTAGTCAACAAAACGTGGCTCTGCTGCTGGTGTAACGAGATTTGGACTTGGAGCTCCGATATGTGGGTAAGAAGAAGAGGGCGGGGGTGAGAGAGAGAGGGTGCCTTGTTGATTGAACCGCCAGCTGTGCTGCTCTATGTCGTGGTCGGCATAGCCATGGCCATGGCGTGGCTGTTGTTGCTGGAAAACGAGTGGCGGAGTGGGTGCGGTTCTGAAGAACGGGTGCTCTCGATCGTCGATCACGTTGCTCTGAGCCCCGTCGCAACGGTTGGCGATGTCCATGGGCCTGGTTGCTGATTGTTGGTACTGGTAGTGACCCAGTCGATCGTCCTGCAAGATTATTTCATGGACAATGCTAATTTGTCATTTATATGAGCGTAAAATGGTGTGCCATGAGTGGTGGGCCAATATTCTGCATTAGCAAAATTTTGAGCCCTCTAGAAGGTCCCTAACTCCACATAAGAGATGTGCACATAGAGAAAAAAGTTGCCATTTTTGACAATTAGAATTCATCATTTCCAACATCTGCAAGCAATCAAATCATGTGCCACGGCAGTTTTAGTATATATATATATATATATATATATATATATATATATATATATATGTATATCTTTATATATTTATATATTTACTGTTTTTTTCACCTCTATTATGTAACGCGGCACAGTTTTTTAAGGGCTTCTGGAGGGCTCAGAATTTTGCTAATGTTAGTAGGAACTAGTTTTGAATTCAAAATCTATGGAAAAAATATATAAACATCAAGTTTTTCAAGAGATGAAAGTTTGAAATGTACAATTATAGAAGGAATTGATATGTGCACACAAGGGTTGATATATGCACACCTGCTAGTGTATAAAGATTATATTTATACCATGAAAAAGTTGAATTTGAGAATTTTGAATTCAAAATTGGACTAAGAGACCATGATTTTTGACTAAAACTACAAAAAAGGTTGCAATTGATTGACAACACCCAATGAAAAAGTTTGTCTTTTTTACAAACAAAAGTAAAAGTTACACTTTTCCCCTAGCTAGGATTTTTCATTGGGTGTTGTTCAAATGCAACCTTTTTGTGGTTCTAGATTATATCATGGTCTTTGAGTCCAAATTTGAATTCAAAATTCTCAAATTCAGCTTTTTCACAATAGGAATCTAAAATTTACCCCAGGATCGTGCATATATCAACCCCCAAGTGCGCACATATCAATTTCCTTTATAGAACCCTATGTATGATTGTTATTTTGGATGAGATTTGACTATTAGACAGTACAAGTAGACGCATGAAACAAATAGCACAAATGAAATGACATTCTATTTATGTGCTCATGTTTTTAGGGCATTTTTTTGGATTTTGACCTAAAATGGGAAGAATCAAATTATTATTATTTCTCATTTTTAGTACTTGATATGCCTTTAAGCTTTGACTTCATGTTGGAAACGAGTATAAAGTAAAAAAAAATTATCATTTTTTGAAGTCAACTATGACTATGAATTAACTACATTAGACATGAACTCAATCAGGTACTTTAAATAGATAAGCAAGCAGACAGACAGTTCAATGTGACAACCATGGTTGGTACACGCAAAAATCCAAAAGAGTTATAAACGTGATTATGATTGACCACTTGGTAATTGTGCATAAAATTGTTGACCCAGTATTAACCCCTAAATGCCCATGATACCATAATTTAGTGTTAAAAACACCAAATTCTAGTGTCGTGGGCCTTTAGGGGTTAACCTGAATTTGGTAATGTATGTTGAATGTTTTTTGGGAACTTATACTATTGCAGAGATCATTAGATACAGATTTTTCTATATACTTTTTTTGTGATATACTATTTTCTATTGGTTACAAACTTACAAAGATCAGACCATGGAGGTTTAAACTTGGGAGCGACTAGGTGGACTCTCCCAATTGCTAGTTTGCTACGCAGACACCCCCATAGCTGAATCTATTAAATTTGAGATTATTATGATGCTAAAATATGAAATAAAATAAATTCAATTCTTTAGCGTACATTTACTTCTACAAGTGTTGTAAACCCGCAACAAATTTGCTTCATTTGTGACATGATTAGGAATAAAACCAGTTGCTCCCTTCACTTACTGGTATGACTTGTGACTCTATCACAAATGAGGCAAATTTGTTGTATGTTTGCAACACTTATAAATGCAAATGTATACTAAAGTATTACTTTGATTTTATTTCATATTTCAACATAATAATGATCTCAAATTTAATAGAGTTGACTATGGAGGTGTCCGTCTAGCAATTGGGAGGTGTCCACCTAGTCGCTCCCTTAAATTTCCCTAAGAAAGGAGGGTTGAGTTGAAGCAGACCTGCGGGAGCTTAGCCTTGGAGTCTTTGGAGGAACTGAAATAGCTCCGCATTCGAAGTATTCCAGTATCACCACCATCTAGAAGCTTCATTAGCTGGGCAGGAGGTTGGAATTCCATTGAAGTACTAGTGTTTGCACCAGCCGTTGGATCATTCTTTTTATGATCATTACTATTATTATTAGTTTTGTTACGTCCTTCATTCAACATCATCAATGCTATCTGGGCATCGAACTCTCTTCCACACTCCGGCTCCAGTTGCTCCATGGCGGTGCTGTTGAGTCGATCTGATTCTCCTTGGATCCACATGCTGGAACTATGGTGTTGAAATGGTTCTCTACGCCAATAGCCTAGATCTGAATTACAATAGCCGAAAACATAAACCATTTTGCCTTTAATACAATAATAGTATCACAATCGAGATACTAGACCAAAAATGGGAATTAATAGCACAAATGACAAATATACAGCCACTACAGTAATTTTCATTAAAAGATTGCATATTACATGTTTTAGAGCATGGTTGTAACTTTGGGCAAGGTTTGACTATCGTACAAAATAGGCGGACACACTAATTGGACAACATAGCCAAACACAAACAAAGGTGTCAATTTTCTCTTATTTTTTAAGACATTTCTAGGGTTTTTGACCTACAAAAAGAAGATTCAAATTATTATATTTCATTTTTTTATATGGGATATGGTTTTAAATTCACTATTTGACTTCATGTTAACAACAATAAGTGTCACTAGCATGTATGAAGTAAGTTACTTCCATCATTTTCTATCATTTTTTGAAGTCAACTATGAGTTGATTGCATTAAATGGACCATGAGTTCAATTGGGCACTTTGAGCGTAGTAGTACGGACAAGTGGACGCACAGGCAGTCCAATGTGACAATCATGACAACTACTACAATAATCTTCAGTAAAAGTACATATTTCATGTTTCAGAGTACCCAGTATGTGCCGTGTCAGTGCCCAGATATAGATCTGAAAAGTAAGCCTGGCATAGATCTCCAAGGTGAAATTGAAACTGGTCGGATCAGTTTCATCAAGAACTACCGTTTCATCTGAGGTTGCCATACCAAGTACAAACGCTCCATCGATCTAGTTATAAGTAATATGATGATTACATTGAAAATTAGACGTTAGAATCTGAGCCGACTCTAGCTAGTGATATGATTCGATTGTCAGTTCCTTACAAATTCCGAACATGGACTCAAGACTCACAAGACTCATAACCTGATCACATTTTTTGATGCAACGAGTAATGATTAGTTAGTTCAGTTGCAAATTAGTCACTTGTAGTTCAAAGCAGATGACCTACCAGTTTGGGAAGTCTCGTCGTTCTTCATGCTTCTGTACATCTGCAACATTGGGTCCGTGTCGTCAATGAAAGCTCTTTGGAGGGATCGAGTGATAAGGACAGGCAATATTTCAGAATTTCAGCGCACCAATTGTCAACAAAACTAGTGAGTTTGAAACAGGTCGTACTCATCTACTTATTAATTAATTGCAGACTGTCGTCAGAAGTGCATATTCAAACCTGCAAGTGGCTTTTGACGTGGGCGATCGTCAGACCCTTCACACCCATGAGCTCCTGTACCATCTTCGGTGTCGCTTCTGATCCAATCATCCAACCAAAAGAAAGAAAATTATAAACAGCAGAATGTAAGTGAAGAGTCAGCCAGTCAAGATGAATGTGTAAAAAATAATATTAACATAAAAGACACCAATTTAAATCGGCGTTGTCCATGTGCCAAAAGTAGTGACATATCTCATCTCATAGGGGTCGAACTTCAGTCCATAATCTAGGACTGGTGTAGATTTCTGGTGCCCTGAAGTAACGGCAGCGGCTATTCTGATAGACGTTCCTAATAATCGACGAAACTTGTCACCTTACGAGTTACGACCCGCACTCAGTTGTCCTCAGTCCTCACCCGTTTAGACTTCTAACACGAAAGTTTCCACGATTTAATTATTCCCCATTCTGACTCAATGTAGGATTCATGCTCCATTTTTAAGGAAAAGTTCCATGGATACCCCTGAAGTTTGCCATATTTACATACTTAGATACCCCGCTTTTTCAGAAATTACACAAATACTCTTAGACCCAAATTTTCAGGAGTTTGTTTTGTTGTGAGTAGCACTTCCCTTCTTCCTTTGTGCTCACTTTGCTTCTTTTCTGTTTCATTACATTCCCTTCTTCAACATTGGTCATGAAAGAAGTAGCGTGCACAACAACTAAATGCCTAAAATATATGGTCCAATAGTACCGTACGTGTATGTGCAATTACTGAAAAACCAGGGGTCACTATACAAATATGACAATCTTCAGGGGTATCCATGAACTTTCCCCTACTTTCTAATACTTCTAACAAAGCTCTGCCAAGTCGAACGTTTGAGGCTCCCAAAGTACCATTTGTTAGAATCATCTCTGGAGTCTAAGAAGCACAGTGCAATTCTCACACGGAGCACTCACTGGTTAGATTCTAAGAAACAAACGACGAAGAGATCATAGGTTCGGAAACGTATAAATAAGCAGTTAGTAGCTATTGCCAATATATGTACAGAGAGCTCCAGTACTGATGGAAGTCGGTTAACTAGCAAGCAAGTTATGTCTCAGTTAGCAAATATTGGTAACTAGAGTTCCTGATGGAAGTTAGTTAACTAGCAAGCAAGACAGTCATATCGTAGCAAAGATTGGTAACTAGCTAGCTTGCAGGCAATGCTACTGACAAACACTAAACTTAACTCAATGACAACTAGTTATTAAGTTCCTTGAATGCACACGTCATCAGAAGATGAGAAAGGGCCTGGGAGTGGGAGCATTAAGCCAGACATAAAAAAAAAGACCGCAAGTTTTGATTGCATGCATGCACTTACTGTCTTGGCCTCCAAGCCGTTCAACAGCAACCACGAAGAAGTGATGCAAGTCCTGCGTCCACCGCAGCCGCGGCTGCCGGGTACGATTGTACTGCCGCACATGACGCTGGCTACCGCCACCACGGGTACTGCCTGCCGAGCCTTCAGCATTCGATGTGGTGTTGCTCTCTGAAGAATTCCCCTCCGAAGAACCCTCCCTCAGATCGTCATTTTGCGACCCTCGAAAACCCATCCCCTCCGAAACCGCCATAAGATGATTAAGTACTAACAGCAAAAAACACAACAGCCAATGTCCAAAACTTCCCTCCCCCTCCTACAGAGCTCCCAATATTTCTACTAACTACAATCGTTGTACTGATCGTCGCTGACAACACCCGGACGATCAAACACGTCTACCTTCGTCTCCAAGCCAGTTATAAATGTGGATACTTGATGGCGGTGATGCGGGAACTAGACTCTACTATTGTGTATGGAAATGTGCGAGGGTGTGTAATAAGGAAGCGAGTATTTTTGCAGACACACAAAAGAGATGAGTGCCGGTATAAATAGGAGCCGCATGAACCACCACAAGTTGCCTAAGTAGACGAACTCTTGCAATTTTCTATTCCGGGGAGGGCATTCCGAAGTCGGCGGCTCCAGTACGTGCTCCCCCCTGTCTAGACAAACTCGCCTTCAGACACTATGCCGCTTCCGGCGCTCCAACAGAAATTATGGTCAAACCCAGCCGTCTAGCTTCAGCAGCTGCAACCCAAGCAAGCACCATCGCCAGAGAAAGTCTGACTAGTTTTGCAAAGCGAAGAAAACTACGACCAGGTCTAGATAGGCTGGCTGGCTGGCTGCTACATTGAAACCTCCTAGACGCGCTTGAAGCTCAGACTCAGACCCGGCGTTGTTCTAGAATGCATTCTAAAGCTAGGACCCCAAATGCTTTGCCCTTTGTGGAGAAACTGAGAATATATAATAAAACTGCAAAACTAGATAGAACCAATGAAGCTTCATCTCTGGAGCCTGTCTGTCTGTCTGTCTGAGCCTTGAGACGATTAGTAAGTTGGCTCCAGCCTTGTTGAGGGCCTGACTAGCTCGAGCTTATCTCAATTGTGGTGAGACCGGTGGCGACGTTGACAACCCGGATGCAAACTCCATCCTATGGGCTAGGCTGTGATTCTACGTTACAAGAGGACGATCATACCAGTTGGAATATTCCAATGGATACCCTTGAAGCACTAATCGGGAAACATTTTGCTCTCACTAGAAACTAAAAGTCGTCAGATAATGCGGGTGGGCTAGCACTCGGATTCAGATACTGAACGCGGCGAGAGAGGGGACAGAACATTCTTGTGAGAATGAGAGACCAAAACCGTGTGCGAGAGGTATGCGTCGCAACCGAGCTTCAGACTGTTTCTTCATCTCTCTCTCTCTCTTTTCAATTTTTGGTCTCCGAGTGAAGAGGAGGTCTGGAGAAAAAGTATTATTTAAGTGTTGTTGCCCTCCGGACAGCATTGTTGTCTCTGCAACGACCCCCACCACTTGGATCCTTTATCCGGGGATTCGGGCAAAAAGACATGCTCCTCGTCTGACACCGTTTTGACCTGCAGCCACTCCAGGCCTCCAACCAGGTGTGGCTGCAGCCATGGGGGGGCACGGGGCTCGCCGTGACTCGAGAGATCTATGATGAGCTCCCCATTCAGAGTTTAATTTTTGTTTTTGTCAAGGTAGCGCGACCCGCACTCCAAAATGCAGGCAGGTAAGGAAGATTTGTCTAAAATTGGTATAAACGAATGTTATATGAAAGTTCATCCAAAAACATGCTAATATAAACTACTTTCATTCAAAGTTTGGTGGATTGGAATTTTGTCTAGGAAGGATTTGGCTATTAAGGGGATATTTGTTAAATTGAGACAAAACGGTCATTTTGAGACTTTTGAGGGCTTGGGGTCATCACCCCAAAGCAGGCCCCCAACCAAGCTCTAGTATTTTTTTGGTTTTTTTGGTACACATGTTCTCACCTGAGAGGAGGAATTAGTGAGGGAAAAAATCTTAATGGCTTAAACTAAATTTGATACTTTTGAATCTAGTTTGAGGTAACTATTTTGGATTGAGGTAGAGTACAAAATGGTACCTTTGTTTTTCCCAATTTAATGAATATCCCGTTTATTTCATCCATATTTTCACACAGATTTCTAAGTGTAATAGTCGCCAGCAGGTTTTTGAGGAAAGATTTAGGCAAAATTTTGCCAAGAATGTAAACCCTGTCCTCACTATGATGTAGGGTTTTTTTTTCTTTTGTATTTTGGCTCGTAAAGCCACACTCCACCATGCGAGCAAGTATGGAAATTTTGGATAGAGTTAGCAATATGTGTACGTTCATCCATAAATAGATCCACAAATATAGGGAATTGCTAAAACCACCACAGCTTTTGCTAAATCCACCACATCCACCCCATTGCATCATGTTTAGGAGTTCTAGAAAGAAAAGAAGGGTAAATTTCACATTTATTGAATGTTCATTTAATGATGATGGCAAACATACTTATTCTAGGATTATGTATATTTGAAATTATGGAAGTTCAATCACTTAAAAGAAAGAAGAAAAGGAAGAGTGAACAGAGAAAAAGAAAAAAGATCAAAAACACTAGATAAGGAAAGATAAAGGAAAAGAAATTGTGGAACATGTCTACTAGCATCACTAAATAGTTATTCTATAGAGTTGCAAAAAAATTCATTTTCTTTAAGGAACTCCTAAACATGGTGCAATGTAGTGAATGTGGTGGATTTAGCAATTCCCTAAATATACTACACTGACTGAATAATGCGTTTATTATGCCCCACACTACTTTCTTGACATCTCACACTATTCAAATACTTTCTGAAAATTTACTACAACAAATCAAACAAACAATTATTAAAGTGTTTGGTAACAACAATGAAGCTGCTAAAACACAAACTAGTGGCTTCCAAGTCATAAATCATGTGAAATTTAAGTATTTAGAGAGTTGCATGCACCTCTAAATGGTCAAGTGATGAGTCATGGGGTAACTTACTATGATGGTAAGGCAACCTAATTGTCAAGGCAATCTAAATGCAATATATAGACTATTATAGTATTAACCCCTAAAGGATTGTTGTCACTTCAAGGATCATTTGGGTTTTGGTCATGTACCTATGGCTAAACCACTTTGCGTGATTTTTTGAAACTTTTGTTGAAGGTGGGGGAATTCAAAGATCTATGTGGTCATCTAATTTTTTTTCATTCCTACATTTGACGAAGAAGTTATGCATGAATTTATGAAATTTTGGGGCGGGCTGCCTAGACGGGCAGCCCAAAAACTTCTTTAAAAATGATATATTTTTAAAATAAAACTTTGAAATTGGTTCTTTAGATCATTTCATATATGAGAAGCTTTGAATCATTCAATTTCAATTGGTGAGATGAAAGTTATGAGGAGTTTTTGCTTGCAGGCATTTATGGATTCTCTACTTTGAAATAAACTTTGAAATCCTTTATTTTACTCAATTTTCAATATTTTGGGGAAAAAACTAAACCAAAGGAAATAGATTGTTTATTATAACAATATAACCGTTGGAATTTGTATTTTGCATTTCAATAATTAAATTCTTAACAATTTAGTGTTTTGACCCATTCTCTACATCTTTTTACTTACAAATTTTTCCCATGTGTTGTATAGTTCCAATTGATTTGAAAATTCTCCCACACATTCTTAATTTGGTCTTCTACATGGGAAAATAAACCTCAACTTTGCATAGAGCAATTCTTTTGATTCAGGAGTGGTCAACGGCATCTGAAATTTTTGGGCAATATGAATAAAATAAAAAAATCTTCACTTCATATGTAAAAATCTCACTCCTTGTCATTTGGAATAAGCTCAATTTTTTTCCCAAGTACCCCATGCTATCTAAAGCAAGATCCTATGGTTGGATTTCAAAAAATAATAAAAAAACACCATTCCTCTCATTTCCCCAAAAGTGGTAGTTTTCAGTTTTTTTCACTGAAAAAATGGCTGAGTCCTTTAGGGGTTAATAACTTTTTTCCAAAATATGACAAATCTGGTGCAAACTTGGAGAGGAATTTGGCGACTTCATCCAAATTTTCAGTGAATTTATCTAGTGTTGTGGTAGCCGCTAGCCAGTCGGGTTTTGAAGCAAGATTTAGGGCAAATGAAATTTTCCTGCTGTGTTGGTAGTACAGTTTTTGCTCAATCCTTCCGCAATCAATGGAGCTTTGGAAAAGAGCTCGATAAGGAGCAGGCGTGCAGGAGAGCAGGACCTGCTATTGCGAGTGATAAAGCAGCAATCGTCAAGGTGGTAGAATCTCAAGAGAGTTGGTACTTGTTTTCTTTCTTGTTGCCTGTCTGAATCTAACGGCACAAGTTTCTAAGAGCACTGTTCACTGGTGTAGCAAGAATTGAATTCGCCCGTTTGGAACATATCTTGTTCTACCCACCCCCATGCACTCTTTGGGAGATAAAAATCTCTTCTTTATCCCCTAGGGGCGCCCTTCCATAATTCCAAGTGAGGGGTGGGGCAGTGGGGTAATCGGTTGGATGGAATTGCAGAAAAATCAGAACTTCATTTCATGTCCCTCTCGGATGGGATTCCAAAACCGATCTACAATTGGTGAGCTACATTGAGCTATAGTGAGCTTCATCTCCACAAACCCACCAACGCCATATTCGTTAATTTGGGAACTTTGTTCAAATTTGGGACTTTTGAAGGTTTAAGGTGATCACCTTAAACCCAGCTTTAAGTTTCAGCAATATTTTTTTGGTACACGTGCCCTCACCTGAGAGGAGTTTGCGAGGGAAAAAATCTTAGTGTCTCAAACTAAATCTGATACCTTCAAATCTGATTTTAGATAAGTTTTTGGGTTTAAGGTGAAGTTCAATTTGGGAACTGCGTTTCCCCAATTTAACAAATATGGCGTTCACCCCCTCAGATGAGATTTTGGAAAAAATGGGACTCCCTTTTTATCGATTATTGATAAGTTACAATGAGCTCCATCCCACACCTCCCCCCATGGAAAGATGCCTTATGAGTGCAGGGTAGGATCCTTTTTCTTGACAAAAAACAATTGCCTAAATTTTAAATCAATTTGAGACTAGCTGGTAGCTACCATAACTCTAGAAAGATTGGGTAGAATAATGGATGAAAGGATTGATATCATCAAAATAATCCTTTCATAACCAAATAAAAAGTTTGCCAAAAATTGGATGGAAGTTTCTAATTTTAATAGAATTTAGGGATGAATGCGAACATGTCGATGATTCTATCCAATTTTTTCTTACTTGGTTACATAGATGGGTGCCTGTCGGACTACCGACAAAAAAAAACCGAACAAAACTTTAGTGCAAGGGTGGGTAGTATGTAGATATAGAGTTTTGAGTCAAATTCAATTATGGCCAAAGAATATTTCAAAAACAAGACTTTCATTCTTATCAAGTTCTTTTCTTTGATTAACTCATCAGTTAGTTCAAAGTCTTGCACAAAAATGATAGACATCTCAGGGGTTACACCTCCAATCACATATTTGGAAGGTAGATATCTCAAGGGTTACACCTCTAATCACATATTTGGAAGGTAGATATCTCAGGGGTTATACCTCCTTACGCTTGGATATCACATGTGGCAATGAAGTATTTGAAAGGGGGTATTTATCTTCTTTTAAGGTAATTTTATTCTCCCTATACTAGATAAATAGTTATTTTTATGTATTTTAAGGTATCTTGTGTTTATTTTTAAATGGTTAGGGAGGCTAGTTTTTGACACCTTATTTTCTTTACAAGTTGCATATATAGTACCAAAATTTGACGCAAGAATGCAACACAGTTTCTACCCTAAATTCTTACTTTTCAAGAGGAATATTGCAAAAAAGAACTAAACCCTAACTCTAATATCCACCACCATCATCCTCCTGCAACTTGCGCCAAAATTCTATACACCAAAAGAATCCTAAACAACTTCAAACGATCACGCAAATTCAAATCGTAAATCCTAAGCAAACCCTACAAAAGTAAAATAAAAACATCAAAACTTTTAAACACCCTAAACCGCCCTTATGATGCTTGCAAAATGCATTGAGGGGTCAATTTTGATAAATAAGATAACACAAAAACCATGAAATAATTGTAAAGAGCCCAAAATTGCCACTTTCATTCATGTAGTTAGGACAAAGAACACAACTCCAAAAGCAATAAGCGCAGTGAACACAAACCTAGAAGAACAATAAAACAAATAGCAAAAAGCAAAAAGCGCCATTTCAACATTTATAGTATGTGCAGTCAGAGAATTCAATAACATAAATAACACATAAGCTTACAGCACAAAAGCAAACTAAATTGCATGCAAGAATCCAAAATGCATGACCCTTAGCAACAATAGGAACTTAAAGTGCATGCAAGAATCCAAAGCATTAGAGGAAAAATGAGCTCAAGAGAAGGCCCTCAAAGGAGCTGGCTAGAGGGGTCTAAAGCATTTAAATGTAATATCATTTCTCAAATAAAAAGAGATTAATACCCTATACCCGCTTGCCATTTATAACAAATTACTTCATGAGGATACTTTCTTTTTACAATATTATATTTCTTTGTTTGATAAGTGTCCTTGTTTGATTAGGAATTCTAATTGTAATTTATTCTTGTGTCCCACTAGAGGTCCTTGCATTAGTGATTGTCATGTTATAATATTGCTCTACATCATCAAATCCTTTTGTCATGTAGCATGGTACATTTGAGTACTTCACACAAGGTAGAGACCCTTGTGTAGGTACCCAACCTATGCTTCTCCTACCTCAATAAATATGGTAGCGTGTCAAGATTGGGAGGCCTTCTCTTGAGCTCATATTTCCTCTAATGACCCTAAACTCCTACCAACGGTAGGTTATTAGTGTTTCCAAAGTTTTAAACCCTATTTTTGCTAACACTGCAAGCATCCATTACAAAGAAAATGAGGCCTCTAAAAGGCCCCAAATCCGAGCAACAATTTTTGCAGAAATTGTTGCTTGGATTTGGGAGCCTTCTAGAGGCCTTGTTTTCTTTGTAATGCTTTCCACGTGTCCAATGAAACCCTAAACCCTAAAACATTTCCCTCCACTACATTCACTAGTAGAAAACTTGTGTTGAAGTCAACATAAACTACATGATATTTTCATGCTTCTAACTCTAATTTTTGCGTTAGAAGCATGAAAACATCATGTAATTTATGTTAACTTCAACAAAAGTTTTCTACTAGTGATTCAAAAGTTGGATAGAAAGTGCAATATTTTTCTGTCAAATTGGTCATACAATTATAATCAAACTCATCCTACTAAGCACTTTTAGGGGGTCATATTTTTCCTACCTTATTTTTTTTTACAATATAATAAAGTGGAGGTATTATTCACTACATGTAGTTTATCCTATTATCACTCTACTCCTGTTATCACTTCTCTATTTTCAAATTTTCATATCTTTTAGGGTTTAGTTTCAAATTTAAGGTTTACAAGTATTGCAAAAAAGGCCTTAGAGTCCTTTACTAGTAGTGCAATTTTTGTTTCATTCTTTCAAAGAAAAACATGTCCTAAACAACTATATAATGACTCAATTATGATAAAATTGAGTTGTTTAGGACATTTGCAATCATCATGAACTAATCATTCAGGACAAGATTTCTTCTAGTGATTTGACCAAAATTTGCAAAAGCTATAACATATTAGCTATAAAGGCCTTAGTTAGATATACAACTTATTGCCCCAACACCTTACCTATAGCAATGTCAGCTGTAAAATATCAAAAACAAATGAAAATTTTCAACTAAGTTAGCACTTACGGATGACCACAGAGATCAAGGAAAGGAAGTAGAAGTTCAAAGATGAAAATGACAAAATAATATCATGTGTGACAATAAAAACCTCTAACAAAGTGATAAGGAAGTGCTAATAGGACAATTTCAAACTTGAGCAGAATCTTGACCTTACCTCATTGAAATCTTGATAACTAACTCATACTTCACTCATCTAAGAATTTGAAACTTGATAAAAAAACCTTGACTTGATTATCTTTTAAATGAAATCATAACCATGTCATTTGATATTATAACTATTTATTTATTGATGTTTTGTCTAAGGCCCAATGATAATAGGCCCAATGATAATAGGGTAAACTGCATATACCTATTTTACATATAATGAAGCAGACACATATTCACAATGCTACAATACATCTAACAAAAAAGCATATAAAATTTATCTCGAATAAATAAAGTTAACCCCTTTTTTTATCTCACCTAATTTTTTTAAATTTCAGTGGTCACCCCTCCCCTCCTCCCCCTCCCCCTCCCCCGAGGGTAAAAGCAGGAATAGTGGTCACCATTTGTTTAAAACGCTAGAATGATTTCACGAAACTGGCACAAAGACATTTGTATGGAATTTTTAATTCTAGGTTGGTCGTAGATTGGAGATTATAAGTTTATGAGTATTTTCTTCAACCCATCAACCTGCAAAAACTGATAGACAACAATGTCATAAATCCTAAGTCTATTTAGTAGGGGTTCCAGATATCTCCAAAAAAAATGGTGAACAAATGGTTGTGAATGAGTTTTTGTTCACATTAAGAAGAATTTGAGCCTTTCAAGGGGCTGCAAGTTTGGTTGTTCCCAATGTTGAGAACTAGTCCCTCTTGGTCATTAGAAAAGAGATTTTTATTTTTTTATTATTTTTTTAAATTTTTTGTTATAATCATATCATCTCACATGGTTGAGTTTCGACTAGGTCAGCCTGCCTATGTGGAAGTGTTCCCATGGTTTGGGGGAATGGGCCCAAAGTTCCCATGGTTTTGAGGAAGGGGCCCATTCTTGGGTCCAAATCCTTTGTAATGTTGGTGAACATGATTACATGAAGTCACAAAAGTGAACCACCCATGAGGACCTCCAGGAGGTCCTCATGGCTCATTCACACGTGAACGACAAGAAGCCTCTCCCTCCTCGCCTCTCCCGCTAGCTTCGCTTGTGTTCCTATCGCTCCCGCACTTGTTTGTGTTGTTGCCCGCCTCTCGGCTCTCGCTCTACGCCTCTAGACAGTTTGGATGCAAAGTTGATTACCAGGTCAAAGTCATTCAAGGAATTGCAATGCGCAAGAAGCGGCAATGGTGGAGTTGAAGAGATCTTGATTTAGAAGCAGACAATTGTGGAGCCAAAGGGTTCCTAATTAGAAGCGACAATGGTGGAGTTCAAGGGATCCAGATTAGCTTACGGAATTGGTGATTGTGGGCAAAGTTGAAAGGGTGGTGAGTAGCTCACTACAATTTGGATATTTGAATGGGTGAATGCCAGGACATGAATGGTGGCTTGACCAACTTGTTCACCAATTTCATTCACGTGAATGAAATTGGTGGTGAACATCATATTTGAAACCCCCTAGTATCAAACAATGGAAGTTTCTTTGAACGATCACGAAGGGTCCACTTAGTGTGCACAGATATGACAAGTATGAGAAAGGTACATTTAAATTTGTTAAATCATAACAAACATGAGTTTATTTTAAAATATCACTATTAACATATGCAAAATTATGGACATAGTAATATACTAGTATATAGGCACACACTTTGCGTTAGTAGGATGTGTATGAGTAATGCAACATTCAATTTTATAAAAAAAACATATATCACAAACAAATTGGTCTAGAATCTAATTTTGATGTACCATACAAAAGATCAATATCTCACAATTGGTCTAGAATCTAATCCACATGCACTGTCATTTTGGTCCTTTTTTGAAACCAACAATACCAATTACTTTCATCACAATGCTACTCTTTTATATTCTACTAGGAGGCCCTTGGCATTTTATTGATTTCTAGCACATGGTTGGAGGGTGTTTGGTGTTCTATATTTAAGACACACTTGAGTGTTTCAACTTCCACCAAAAAGTTCTACAAAATTTTGAAAATGAACGTGGTTATAGGGCACTTTGTGTTTTATATCTTGGGTGTACTTTGTTACTTCAACTTACAACAAAAAAATCTAGAAAGTTCTAGAAAAGGGCACACTTTGGGCAATCTTCCCACTTAGTAGTATAGATAAGCAATATAAAAGTAGATGTTTTCCAAAGTAGAAATGGAAATAAAAAACATTCTTTTGTAATTACTTGGTTGGAGTTTAATCTAGTACTTCCATGGTTTTTGATATCCTTAATCCTTGTAAAAATTGTGTTTATCTAGTGTTTATAGAGTGTAGAAGTTCTACTAAAGGTAAACAATGTTGTTGTCTTATAGGCTTACAGGCTATGACCATGTCATGGGAGTCCATTTCAAGACATTTTTGGAATTCCAAACAAATGTTGTCATAATAGAATGAATTAAGAAAATTTTATAACATAGTCATGTTTTACAAGATAATTTTGGAGACAAAGTGACATAATATATTGTAAGTTGAAGTGACATTTTAATTTTGTTATTTTATTTTATTTATTTCACAAACCAAGTGTATAGTCACAAAATACACAATGGTTGAACTTGAAAGGATATTTGTTCAAAGAAAGTAATTAACCCTTTAACAACTGGTCGACCAATTCCTGGTCGATTTTTACTCTTTTCAATTTGTAGAGAGAGCATGTCAAGGGATTTGATGACACGGCAAAGGGGACGGGTCTGGGGAATTGGGAAAGTGAAGAGTTTAGGACAATAACAAGGCCAATTTGAGGTGGCATGTGGCTAGAGGGTTGAAATAACTAAAAAAGTATCGGCTGAAAATACACCAATAGATACAAAAAGGTGGCCATAGCAACTAAAGAATGAGCATAATTCATGATGCATAACACTAAACGCTGCAAAGATACTTCCATCTGTATGGTCAAATCTGTTATAGTCATTTGTATTCAATAACCCTAAAATATCCCCAAATGAAAATACAAAGGATTGCCCACCCTAGAATCAACCACAGTCGTTAAAGGGTTAAAATAGATAGTTATATTGATTTGCATGAGTTCTTTTTAAATTATATAATGCCCTATTTTAAGTTATATTGAATAATCCCCACCACGTTAATCTCAATAAACAAACTTATTTGGTAAAATGAATATGTACACTTGGAGCCTACACTTTTCCATTAGAAAGAACAAATTTTGAGACAGAGGTTTGGTTTGACATATATTACCAGGCAGTTTTTTACTCTTTTTTTGGGTTTGTTCTTCATACCATGGGGCATGGGGTACAAGGGACATTTGTACAAGGATCAAAATTAATTGGTAGAAAATTATAAATGATATTGTGGATGCGGAAATTGAGTCTAAAAGATATTCTAAAAAAATAAAGCAAGTTTATAGTTTATAGAGTAAAAGCATATAATTATGATGTTGAAGAATAACTTACATTAATTTTGGTAGAGTTTTGGTTTAGCTAAATGTTATTTGAATTTTTCGTGATAAGCATTATTGTTCATGAAATAAAATTTTGATTCTTTGAAAATTGAAGGTCAAAACTTGTGTGGATTTTTTTCACGTATGAGTAACTTCTACAATTTTGTATTTAAATACTTGTATATTTTTTATATGAAACGTATCTAAAATCAAGCAAGGGCATGTATGGAGGTTGACACTTAAACAATGTCAAAAAATTAATGAAATCAGTGATTTGATAATAAAAAAGCCACTCAAGTAAGCAACCAAAGTTTTCTATTGTACCTGTAAGTCTACAACCATCCTAAAGGTATATCAAGATTCCAACAATTCCTTGTCTAGTACCTTATGATAACATGATCCATATACAAAAAGAATAGGAAAATTCCTTGTCAAGCAAATTATGGCAAAAAGCCAATATCAATCTTAAAAGTAAAAATTTCCATAGCGGTATGATTGGTATAGCAAAATTCCTTGTTGGGTCTGTTATGGCAAAAAGCAACTATTAGTTGTAAAAGTAAAAATTCTTTATTGGTAACGGTACAATTGGTATAGCAAAATTCTTTGTAGGGTATGTTATGGCCAAAAGCCAATGTTAATGCAAAAATTAAAGTTCCTTATTGACTATGATATGATTTGTATAAACTATAAAGGGCATAACAATAATCATTTTGAGGTAGCAAAATTTCTTGTTAAGTCTTAAGGTAGAAAATTTTCTTGTTAGTTGCCACATACATCACTTACTATCTATACAAAAGGTATAACTTTATTTATCATTAAAGCAAAAAATCTTTGTCAAATACGTTATAATCCATATAGAAGACATTATTTTATGGAACCTATGATCCATATAATATAAAGATATAATTACAGTGATTTTAGTTTAATTAACAGTTTTTTTATATATCAAGTACGCTATGATCCATATAAGAAATGTAATTGTATTAGCCTTAAGGTAGCAACTTTTTGTCATGTAAGATGTGATTCATTTAAAAGGCATATTTGCATGAGTCCTATGATCCATACAATAAGTGTAACTGTGACCCATACGAAAGGCGTAATTGTAATGGTCTTATTGTAGCAATTCTTTTGTCAAGTACACTATGATCTATACAAAGTAACAAAGGGCATAACTTTAATGGTCCTAATGTAGCATATTCACGTATTTTACAATTTATACAAAAAGTATAACTATATGGGTCATGATGTAGCCAATTTTGTGCCATATTCATTGAAATCTATACAAAAGGCATAATTGTGTGGGTTCTATGATCCATACAAAAGGTGTAATTGTGTGAATTCTAAATTAACAAAATTCCTTGTTGAGTATTTTACAATTAATAAGAAAGGCGTGATTGTGATTGTTACAAAGGAGCAAAATTCCCTATTCTTTCCTACACATGAGATTTTATTCAACAACAATTTTTTCTGTCGTTAAGGACCACGGTAATTACGTTTTGAAGATTTAGGCATTGATTTAATGAGAGGAATCAAAGAAATAGATGTACCTATAAATATGCCAACTAATTACCCTGTACCATGATAGTGCTTGAATGTCTTTAATAGATATCGTCATGTTGAACAGTGTAGCTTGTTGTCTCTTTTAACCCCTGAGCGCCCAGCACAAGTTCATTCAAATCTAGACTCTTTGGAACTCATTTCAATCAAATTTTCATTTAAAAGAGATTCACAAAAATTAACCATATAGATTGGTAGTGAACATAGGTCCGGAGCTCCCAAAAAAAAGGCATGTCCTTTCACCGTACCATTGAAAAGATTATAATTGTCAAACATGGAATTTTTTCAAAACTGAGAGGTCATAATATGGCCCCTTGGGTGCTTAGGGGTTAACCCCTAAAGGACCAAGCCCTTTTTCGTCAAAATCATTGAAAATTGCCACTTCTAGGGGATGATTAAGAAGGTGGTCTTTTCTTTTGGGAAATCCAACCGTAGGATCTTGCCCTAGATTGGATTAGGTACTTGTGGGAAAAAAATTAGGTCATTCTAGATGGAGAGGAGGGAGATATTTACATCTAAAGTGAAAAAAAGGTTTTTTTTTCCGTGGTGTCCGAAATTTTCAAAAGCCTTTGACCACTCTTACATAAAAAAAAATTGCTCTACTCAAAGTTGAGGTTTATTTTTTCCATGTAGAAGACCAAGTTAGGCATGTGTGGGAGAATTTTCAAATCAATTGGAACTATACAACACATGGGAAAAAAATAGTAAGTAAAAAGAAGTAAAGAATGAGTCAAATCACTAAATTGTTAAGAATTTCATTATTGAAATGAAAAATGCAAATCCCAACGGTTATAATGTTGTGTTAAACAATCTACTTCCTTAAGTTTAATTTTTTTTCCAAAATATTGGAAATTGTGGAAAATTAAGGACTTCAAAGTTTGTATTAGAGTAGAGGATCAATAACTGCCCACAAACTAAAACATCTCATAACTTTCATCTCATTAATTGAAATGGAATGATTCAAAGCTTCCCACATATAAAAAAATCTAAAGAACCAATTTTGAGTTTTCATTTTTTCAAATGTAATTTTTAAAGAAGTTTTTGGGCTGCCCGGATTGCCCTCCCTCCCCTCGGCTGCAAAAATTCTTGCATAACGTTTTTGTCAAATGTCAAAATGAGGAAAAAATTAGATGCCCACGCAGATCTTTGAATTCCCCATCTTCTATAAAAGTTTTTAAAAATTACACAAAATAGTTTAACCATAGGTACATGCCCAAAAATCCCATTTGTCCCTTGAAGGAACAACGGTCTTTTAGGGGTTAATTTAACACCGTCTAGCTTAACACTAACACAATTGGAGTAAAAATTGCCAAATCCCTCTTAAAGAGAAATTGTGTGAACCAACAAATGGATGGAAAATGTTAATAATAGTTGGAACTTGATATTCTTCTAAATATTTCTTTCCCTTTTATCCTTTGACACCTGCAAAAGCATGCGAGCATGTGTATTGCAAGACCAATATTGGGTGTCAAACCTGGTCGTTTTTTTATTTTTCCCTTCCAATAACAATGGCAGGGATCACCCCATAACTCAATTGTTTTTGCAAGTTATTAGGTATGATAACTTCATTGTCCACCTCTAGAGGTGGTTGACAACTCTAGCTAGTTATGGCCTCTCTTTATAAAAGTTATCAAGTGATCTTGTAGCTTTCTTCTAGCATTCTAACCTCCTCTCACTACTAAATCCTAAATTCTAATTTATGCAATTTTGTGATATTAAAGAGGGTAGGGTGTGACATTAAAGAGGTTAGGATGCAATATTAAAGAGGCAAGGTGTGATATTAAGGAGATTAGGGTGTGATATTAAAGAGGTCAAATGTGATATTACAAAAGTCACTATGATTGTATCCATAATATTATAGGGAATGGAGATGTGATATTGAAGAGGTTAGGATGTGATATTATAAAGATAATTAAGATTTTAGTAGTGTGATTAGTAGTAACACAAAACTCTTTAATATCACTCCCTTACCTCTTTAATATGTATCCTACCTCTTTAATATCACACCCACTACAAGGAAACTATGTCAGTTTAAACATTTTTTGTGATATTATGGATGCAATCACAGTGACCTTTGAAATATTACATATGTCCTTTATAATATCATACATCAATCTTTGTGACATTATCCTTACATACATTATGAAAATTTAATGAAATTTTTATCAAGTAATTGTGAAGCTTTGTAAGATTGATAACTTTGTAGATTGCTGTATGAGCACCATCCAGTAACTTTGAGTAAATTTTCTGATACAGTTATATGAAAACCTTAAAAACTCGAAGGTTTGACACCCACTAATGGAAACACGACATAAATTCCCTTGTACAACCTTCATAATTATATCACGTTACCTCAACAAATAATTGCGTGCCACGTACTCCGGAGGATGGGGTTGCGGGATTCTTTCGCCTAGCTTTTTGCTTCATGATCATCTTCGCCAGATTTGAGGATGGAAGGAATATATTAAGAAAATCCCTATATCATTTCCTTAACCCCTAAAGGACCACGCCCAGTTTTCACCAAAACTCTTCAAAACTGCCATTTTTAGAGCATCAACCAATTTTGAAGACAAAAATATTTATATGCATATGTGACCACAGGATCTTGTAAAAGAATGGTTTTAGAAGATGTGGAAAAATTTCAGAGTTTTTTATCATGTGGATTGGAAGTTAGAATGGTTTGAATATTCAAAAACGTCTTGTGAAAATCGGGCAGCTACCTTTCAGAAGGTGAAATTCTTAAGGAGAAAAGGCCATATGGGTGGTGCTTCTCTAAATTCCTTATTCCGCCTAAGTAAGGTACATGTCAAAAAGTTTCAAAAAATTTGGAGTTATATAACATATGGAAAAAAATTAGTAAGTAGAAAGAAGTAGAAAATGATTCAAAACACTAAATTGTTAAGAATTTAATTATGGAAATGAAAAATGCCAATCCCAAAGGTCATAATGTTGTCATAAACAATCTTTATCCTTTAGTTTTGTTTTTTTTCCAAAATATCAAAAAATGAGTAAAATAAAGGACTTCAAAGTTTATTTTGGAGTAAAGAATCCATAACTGCCCGCAAACAAAAAATCCTCATAATTTTCATCTTGTTGATCCAAACGGACTGATTTGAAGCTTCCTACATTCACATAAATCTCTTGAACCAATTTAAAACTTTTGTTTTTGAAAAAAGTGATTTTTTAAAATCTGCCCAAATTACCTACCAAACATAAAAAACAACATATTAGGCCATAACTTTTTACTCATAATTCCAAATGTCATAAAATTAAGTGCATATGAAAGATAAACCTTGTCCCCACATCCCATTAAAATTTCAGACTAAAACATGAAAAGCCCCAATCACAGGTACTTGCCCAAAATTGCTATGTTTCTAAAAAAGGGGTTTGGTCTCTTAGGGGTTAACCCCTAAAGTACCAAGTCCTTTTTTCTTATGAAGATCACTAAAAATTGCCACTTTTGGGAGATTGAGTAGAAATGTGGGATTTTTTTTTTTTGGAAATCCAACAGTAGGATCTTGCTTAAAACTATGGGAGGTATTTGTGGGAAAAAAACTCAGCTCATTCTAGATGTAAAGGAGTGAGATATTGACATCTGAAGTGAAAAAAAGAAGTTTTTTTTCCCTTCTACCCAAAAAAATTCAGAAGCCTTTAACCACTCCTAAATCAAAAAAATTGCTCTATGCAAAATTGAGGTTTATTTTTTCCATGTAGAAGACCAAATTAGGTAAGTGTTAGAGAATTTTCAAATCAATTAGAAGTGTGAATCATACTTTGTAAAATCTTGCAATGCCATTAGGTCATGAAATTTGCATATACACTAGGCAAATTTGGAAGAGTTATGTAAGATTTAGAAATCTGAACTACTTTAATCCAAATAGTAAAAATGAAGGAATCTTAATCTACTGCAACTTGGGAAAAAAAAGTCAAAAAACAAATGCACAAAGAGCTCAAAAAAGTAAAGCACCAAATTTAACAAGGGGAAAAAGGAATGGAGGTTTGGGAGTCCATACCTATCTGCAAACTAAAATTTCTCACTCATTAATCAAAATTGAATGATCCAAAGCTTTCCACATATATATAAATCCAAAGAACCAATTTCAGATTTTTATTTTTAAAAATGAAATTTTTAAAAAAGTTTTTAGCCCGCCCTCCTCTATTTTTCAAAAATTCATTCATAACTTCTTCAATAAATGTCAAAATGAAGAAAAAAATAGATATCCACATAGATCTTTGAATTCCCCGTCTTTGATATAAAAAAATTCAAAAAATCACACAAAGTAGTTTAGCTATAGGTACATGCCCAAAATCCCATTTGTCCCCTGAAGGGACAATGGTTGTTTAGGGGTTAATATCAAAAATACCCTTACTTGTAACTAAGGTTCCATTTCTTGATAAAATTTTGCCTAAATCTTACTTAAATTTGTCACTAGCTACCATTACAATAAAAAAATTGGGTGTAAAAATGGATGAAATTGTCAAATTTCTCCTCAAGTGAAAACCAAGTTTGTCAAAATTTAGATGAAGCTACCTAATATTGAATATAGTTTATTGATGAACGTGCACACAATATAGATTCTAACAAAATTTATCTTGCTTGCTAGCATTCTTGGGGTGCGGGTTGCTCTACCTTTACCAAAACAAAAACATATCCCTATCTAATCATACTATTAAACAAGAGGATTTCCTTCCTTGGTGCTCTTCTTTTAGAACTTGAGGTAGGTTGTGAGGATAAGTGACGCCCCCAAAGTACAAAAGTCCCCTATAATAAGGTATGTACACCTGTAAGCGTCAAACTAAGGGTTTTGAACATGATGAATATCAATAAACAGCTAGCAAATTATAAGATCCTATTAGGAACAGAAAAATAATGAGTTTGCACTTTCAAAAGTATTATTTGGATAATGTGGGAATAAGTTGTGAATTTTTAGAAAGCAAACTACCATTGCACCCATAACCAATACTAAGGTTTCATGTTCACATGTTGTACATCTTTGTCATTACATTTATTCACTTCTAGAGATTTTTCAAGATTTTAGAGGTGATGGTTATGGGGACCCTGACGCTTATGGGTGTTCCTACCTTAAGTCCAATTTGTGCAAAATGTGTAAGAGTAGTTCCACCAGTGACTCCAACACACTCAAAGTGGATGAAATGCGCTGTGGGCCCTCTCAAAACCCTCTTTTAACATTGTGTCTTGTTGTGTCTAGCAAGGGCCTTTTAAGCCACTATTCATTCACTATTCACCTTAAGTTTAGTGAGCTTTATCCTCTACTTTCATTGATAAGTGATTGATTACTTATTTATAGGACGTGTTGCCAAGACAACCTTTTTGAAGAGCATGGGTGGAGATCCACGGGCTTGAGGGCCGGCCAAAACAGATGAAAAACTCTCAAAGAGCCCGGCCCGGTGGAGGTGCTCTAATAGTGTATTAGTATTGTATATAAGATAGTGGTCAACAAAAAGAGGATTATAAAAATATCAGAGCCCAACGGAGAAGTTTCTTTTCACACGATGCTCAATGAGGAGAGTATTGTTCAACATACCATTACATGGAAATGGATGTAGAATTAGTAAACCCCAATTACAAAAGTTTTCTCACACACCCAATATCCTGATTTTGTTAAATGATCCGCCTTGAAAATGATTATGAGATTTCTTTGCTGTGCTTTGCAAAATTATTAGAAATAACCCAAACTATACTGAGTGCAATATACGAAGAAGAAAAGATATTGTCTAGGTTGAACCAGCAGGAGTACATAACATTCAGTAGCACTAGGAAAGGCTGCCCTCCTTCCAAGAGAATGGTGTGGAATATTTCACACCCTTCTTTAGTTATGTGGACACTTAGCTAAATTTGTCAGAGTTTATGAAAGGGAGGCTTAGTTCAGTGCACACACGTTGAGGGGGTCAGACGTGTCAGAAATTTAAATAAATAAATAAATAATTTTTTTGTTAAGATGAAGTTTGTAGATGATACCTGAAAAGAAAGAAAGGCAACCTCTCTTCAGGCTATTGAATGTTATGTAACTAAAACGTCCACCAATATTTGCAAAGAAGCAATAAATTCGAAAAGAAAATGTTGAACAGGCAATAATGGTACTTCAGTAAGTTTAGTCCAGAGTGATAATTTCAATGAACTTTACTATCTACAGTAACATGTAAAGCGCCTAAAATTTGAAACACAAAATACCTAATGATGAAAATTTTGAAATCAATTTTGGTATCAGTGCTAACTGCTAAGTACAATATGTTACATAGGGAAATAATTTTGGTGTTTTCAAAACCATGCGAGTTCTTGATCATGTGGAAAAATATCAGTATTTTCCCTCTCTCCTAGTCTCCTCCTCATGTTGTCACGATAAAGGCATTCCCCCTATTGAATGCTCCGGTGTAAACTACACTAGATATTGCATTTAGGTTGCCCCACTCTTCTTTCTTGACATTTTACACTAAATATATACTTATTGATACTATAAAAACATTCATCCTTTTAAAGGATTTGGTAACAACAAAGCTAAATAAATTTGAATTAATGGTGTTCATGTTATAAACCATGTGAAATTCTAGTATTTACAAAGTTGCATGCGCCTCCATGGGCCAAGCAATGAGTCATCATGTAAATTTTCAAGGTAAGGGAGTCTAAATGCAATTTTCAATGTAACTTATACATTAGGGGTAGTCAGTAGTCACACCATCTTCACTCCAATTTCAATTGAGAATGGGATGAGGCACTCTCTCCTTGATTTGCAAAGGGCCCATTCTTTGAAGTTTGAGAAAAATTTCTCTTCACTTTTGGAGAAGGATGGATGAAAAGAAATTTAAGCATGTAATTTTTTTATCCATGTCCAACTCTTTTTGATAGCTCGTCTTACTTTCAGCCTCTTTGAAGTTAGAGACCTTAACCCCTAAAGGACTGTTGTCCCTTCAAGGGACAGGTGGGAGTTTGGGCATGTACCTTTGGATAAACTACTTTGTGTGATTTTTTGAAACTTTTATTAAAGGTGGGGAATTCAAAGATCTACGCGGGCATCTAATTTTTTCCTCATTCCAACATTTAATGAAGAAGTTATGCATAAAAATCTAAAAAGCAAGGGAGGACTGCCCATCCGGGCAACCCAAAAACTTCTTTAATTTTTTTATAAAAAAAAGAAAAAAAGGAATTGGTTCTTTAGATTTTTTTATAGGTGAGAAGCTTTGAATCATTCAATTTCAATCAATGACATGAAAGTTATGAGGAGTTTTTGTTTGCGGGCAGTTATGGAATCTCTACTCTAAAATAAACTTTGAAGTCCTTTACTTTACTCAATTTTTATTATTTTGGAAGAAAAGAGAAATTAATGGATGTAGACTGTTTATCACAACATTATGACCATTGGGATTTGCATTTTTCATTTTAATAATTGAATTCTTAACAATTTAGTGATTTGAGACTCATAATCTACTTCTTTTTACTTATTGTTTTTTCCTATGTGTTGTGTAGTTCCAATTGATTTGAATATTCTCCAACACATAGCTAACTTGATCTCCTACATGGGAAAAATAAAGTGCAAAGTTGCGTAGAGCAATTATATTCATGTAAGAAAGGTCAAAGGCTTATGAAATTTTGTGGTAGCATGAAAAAGAACTTTTTTTTCACTTTAGATGTAAATATCTCACTCATGTCCATCTGGAATGACCTGATTTTTTTCCACAAGTACCTAATCCAGTCTAGGACAAGATCCTATGGTTGGATTCCCCAAATTTTCAAAAAAATTACCTTCTTACTAACCCCTCCAAAAGTGGCAGTTTTGAGTGATTTTCACTGAAAAAATGGCTCAATCCTTTAGGGGTTAATTGAGTATGTGAATGCAATTTGATTTCTTAAAGCGTCAACAATTTTGAGGTAAACTCATTCTCCATACTCCATTGCCCATAAAAGGGAAGTTACACCTCTGGCATATATAAGTGCTCCCAAGATTCTTATTTCCACTCCTCAACTTCTCATTGTACCCAAAACATTTCTCAAAGAAGGGAAAATGCTATGTAGTGAGCAGGGACCCATAAGCTGTGAGTCGTGAGCCTATATGTTTTTCAAAATACTCAGGTTTACCCATAACCGTATACATAGGACCTTATAATTGTGTGTTTTAAAGTTTGATTTTTTTTTAAATGCTGTTCTTTTACCTTTTTTTCATTAATTTTGAGTACAAAATCAATTCTTGCTCTCCAAATAGCTACTCACCGCTTAGAGGCTCACCATTTTAAGCTCAGAAAATAGAGTCTTCCATCATCATCATTATTATAAGGGAAAATTCCATAGACACCCCGAAGTTTGCAATATTTTCATGGATGCCTTTGCATTTTCAGAAATATCACAAAAATCCTAGAACCAAAAATTTAGGCGTTTGTTTTATTGTACATGCCACATTCTTTCTTCCTTTGTGCAAACACACAACAACAAAGAAGTAGTGTGTGTACAAAGGGAGAAGGAAGTGACATGCATAACAAAACAAACCCCTAAGTTTTTTGGTCCAAGGGTATTGTGATATTTCTAAAAAAGCAGGGGCATCCATGAAAATATTGCAAACTTTAGGGGTATCCATGAAATTTTCCCTTATTATGGGGCTTCAAACATAAAATTTGGCCTACGAGTTTCTCACCTCACAAGAATGCAGGTCACTAGTGAATTATTTTTGTTCACTCACATGCCCAAAGTTTCAGATACCCGTGAGTTTGCATGAGTTTGCATTTAGGGTTTTGTTTTTGCAACAACAAAGTTGCAAGAGGAGGACTAGCACAAGCACAAGCAACCCAAGTATGAGGAGCAAGGCAAGAGTGGAAGCATGATGGGTGTGTGGCAACCTCCGAGAGCATTCACAGTTGTATCCAAACTAGTGCTCACCAAAGCCACAAAAGTGGATTTTTGGAATTCACTCCTAAGGTGAATCTTGTTAGGAGTGAACCTCAAAGGTGAGCCACCTCCCTTTTCAATAATGAATCCACAGAGGTGAACGACAACGTGAATCACCTTAAAAAGTTGATATTTAAAACCCCTATTGTTAAGGTAGGGCGCTCTAAAAGCGACCCGCCTCTAAAAGCAACCCGGCTCTGAAAGCGACCTCTAAACCAAAGGTGCATTTTGTTTTTTCCAATATACCCAGAATGTACATTCCAAGAGGGGGTCGCTTTAAATGACCATTGGGTTTTAATTTCAAAAATTCATAACTCATTCCACAAAGGTTCAAAAAACTTGAAACAACTTGGGTTAGATGCCAATTCCATTTTTCTTCCTACCAAAATTTACTGAAAATTGTTTCCCCTCAAATGCATTCAGCTCTTAAAAGGTCGCTTTTAGAGCGGCCAACCTTATTGACACAAATGAAGAAGAGCTCATTGCTGGGGTGAAATATCACACTCCAACCGAATTCAGCCAGATTTTCATATATTTGACATGTTTGTCTTTTTGTTAGTATACAGCAAATGACTACTCTTTTGCCAAACATGATCCATGTCAGAAAGATGCTCTGTACGAAAAGGATTTTTCCAGCACAACTTATTCCCTGCATTGATAACACTTCAAGAAAATGATAGAAATAGAAGATGGAAAAACAAAGTGTTGGACAATATTTCATTCTATTTTTTGCTTTAGTTTTTCTTTCAATAGGTCAGGATTTAGGAGTAATGGACTGCTCACGCCCCGTTCCTGGACGGTTGTGTCAGAGTGCCAGCTCATCTGCCATCTTTGCATCAGGGCCCGGGAAATATTTGAGATTTTTCTGGTGATTTCCTACAATTCCCATATTGAACCCGTTTATCAAGGAAAAGCTTCTGTTATTTTCTCTATTTAACACTATAAATAAATAAATTCTAGATTTTCAACTAGTTTTTAGCCGATGTTCATAAATCACAAATAGTTTTTTTTCATTTTGATTGGCTATCTTTGAACTAGCAGTCGGTTCTTCTTGGACCATGCTTTGCATTTCCAAATCCCAGCTCCCAAGTCCCAATGTTCATTTAAAAAACCCGACAGATAAAGTGGGTCTGAAGTATTTTGAAGCCAAACTTAGAATCCGTCTTGATTTCACCTCCCATCTTCTTTATTTATTTTTGCACATGGTTAATCCCTAAAGGACCAAGCCCTTTTTTCTTTGAAAATCACTGAAAATTGCCACTTTTGGGGGAATGAGTAGAAAAGTAGGAAATTTTTTTTTTTGAAAATTTAACTATAAGATATTGCCCAAGACTATGGGAGGTACTAGTGGAAAAATTTCAGCTCATTCTAGAAGTAGAGGAGTGAGATATTGACATCTGAAGTGAAAAAAAAGTTTTTTTCCCTACTGCCCAAAAACTTCAGAAGCCTTTGACGGCTCCTATATCAAAGAAATTGCTCTACACAAAGTTGAGGTTTATTTTTCCCATGTAGAAGATCAAGTTAGGCAAATGTGGGAGAATTTTCAAATTATTTGGAGGTGTGGATCATACTTTGTAAAATCTTGCAATGCCAGAAGGCCATGAAATTTGCATACACACTAGGCAAAGTTGGAGGATTTATGTAAAATTGAGAAATCTAAATCACTTTCATCCAAATGATCAAATCCAATGAATCTTAGTCTACTACAACTTGGAAAAAAAAAAAGTCAAAAAAAAAAAAAAAACACAAAGAACTCAAAAAAATAAAGCAACAAATTTTTCAATGGGCAAAAAGAATGGAGGTTTGGGAGTCCCATACCTACTTGCAAACTAAAACTTCTCATAAAATTCATCCAATCAATCAAAATTGAATGATTCAAAGATTTTCACTTATATGTAAATCTAAAGAACCAATTTCAGATTTTTGTTTTAAAAAAATATGATTTTGGGTTATTTTTTTGGGCTGCCAACCCTCCCCTTTTTTTTAGTAATTCATGCATAATTTCTTCAATAAATGTTAGAATGAAGAAAAAATTAGATGCTCCTGTAGAACTTTGAATTGACCACTTTCAATAAAAGTTTCAAAAAATCACAAAAAGTACATTAGCTAAGGTACATGCCTGAAATCCATTTGTCCCCTGAGGGAACGTTTGGTCTTTTAGGGGTTAATCAATCATATAAATGAGGGGGTTTGCTCTTCAATTTTCAAGAGCTCACTCTTTATGCAGGAACATTGCAAGTTTAGAGTTTTCAAGGTAAGGTAAGAGGTTTGAAAACCGTTGAGGCATTTTGAACTGCCCATATAGACTGCATTGAAATGGACATGAGGTGGTTTTTTAAATTGTCCTCTTACAGTTATTGAATGCATGGAAGAAAAGGTGTAAAAGCCAATCATTCTTCATGCTTTCCCAAATCTCTTCACAACTTGCAAGTGAACGGTTCTTGGAAGATCTAAGGTCATAAATAGAGACCTATGACACTTGCCCTTTGAAAATTCTTAAGCAATTCAAAAATACTTCAAAAAATATGAAACGACTTGTGTTACATTCCGCATCTATTTCTCCATGTCTAAAAAATGAACTAAAATTCCTTCCAAAACCATGAAAAAGGGGGATGAGCCCTTAGATGGTCAGTTTTCAAGCCTCCTACCTTAAGTGTTTCATATCCTTCTCATTTTCATAAGTTTTATCTTTTTTTTTTTTTTTTTTTTTTTTTTTTTTTTTGAACTTGAGTGTTTTGAAATTGTGGAGAAATTGGGAGATTTTAGAATTTAGATCCATGAATTAGATTTTTGTGAGCTATGGAGAACAGGATGTTTTCCTTTTTTGTTCATTTGAGTAGAAAGTATGCACTCTTGATTTTGCAATTCATTGTGAAACTCAAAAGAAATTTGAGCAAAGAGGAGGAAGTTGAGAGATTGTCCTACTTTGGGGTTGAAGTGACATGTTATCTATTTTTAGGCAAAAGATTTTCAAGTGTACTATATTATTAAAAGTTTGCTCAGTTTTTAGAATTTTGTAGACATAGTTGTTTTGTTGTTGCATTCCAAACAAGCTAAATATCAAATGCATTGTATTACACTGATAGAATATTGTAGATGTTTGTCAAAAAATTGTTCAAGTACTGCTATTTTTAGACATGTTTTTTTAAAGAGACTCATTTTTTGAAATTTTGAGCCGATTTCAAGAAAAAAACTTGGATTGTGTAACTTAGATGTAAAAATATATTTAGATGTTGCATGTTATGAAATCGCATGTGTAGCATGAGGCTCTAATTTTAGACTACACATAGTACATATACATTTTTTTACTAACAATCTCTTTTGTACTATGCAAGAGTTTTAACCCCTATACCACAAAAGTTTGTTCAATAGTTGCTTGAAAATTCAGGTAGGTTCTTATGAAGTCAATTTTTGGCGGATGTTTCTAAAAATTTGGAGACAAGGTGCATACAATGAACATCTTTGTGTGAAATAAAAACTTTGATCGAATGCTTGAGTAAATTCTTTTGCTACGCAAAAGAATTTAGGCACCTTGGGCAAATTGGGCATCTTTACAAAATCTTATGCTAAAAATCTCATTAATTTTTGAAACTTAGCATGTATGTAACTATAAAAAAAATGGTATACAATTGTGAAAAGAAATTTGGGCTCTCACATCACATTCTAAGAAGAGTCAAACTTTGTTAACTCCTAAAGGACCATTGTCCCTATGGAGGACAAATGGGATTTTGTGCAGGTACCTACGGCCTCAATTAATCCTCATTATTTGATTTTTTTTTGAAGATAGGAAAACACATTAGCTTTTGGAGAGTATAATTTTTATTCCAATCAATGCTAAAGAGCAAAAGTTATGCCCAAATAAGCACAAATTTGGAGAGTTTGGGCAGCAAATTTTGCTTTTCCAAAAACTTGAAATATTTTTAAAATTTTGTTTTCTCGTAGATTATGTCTTTGTTTAAGGTACGTACACCCATAAGCACCAGTGTCCCCATAACCGTCACCTCTGAAATTTTGAAAATCTGTGGAAGTAAATAGATGTAATGACAAGGATGTACAACATGTGAACATGAAATCTTAATAGTAGTTATGGGTGCAATGGCAGTTTGCTCTTTAAAAATTCACAACTTATTCTCACAGTATCCAAATAATACATTTGAAAGTGCAAACTCATTATTTTTCTGTTCCTAATAGGATCCTATAATTTGCTAGCTGTTTATTGATACTCATCATGTTCAAAACCCTTAGTTTGACTCTTATGGATGTACATACCTTATATCTGAAGCTTTGATTCATTCCATTTGGACTAGTTATGAGAAAGTTATGGACAATCTTGGTTTTTGGGCAATTCAAGCATCTTCTTGAAAAAATAACTTATAAACTTCATTTTTGAATGCAAGTTTAACATTTTGTCAAAAAATATTATTGTAGAGGGTGAAGTTTGCTTTCTAGAACAATCTCACTGTCGCAATTATTGCGTTTCAATTCCGTTGCATGGTTATTAACAATTTAAGTTTTTGTTCATTTTATACCTTCTTCTACCTAATGTTTTTTTAAAGAATGAAAATCAAGTATTTTTTGTTTTGGTTTTTTTCCCAAGATTCCCAACTCAACTTCCCACCATAAAAAAAAATAAAGTTCCAAACTTTGTGGTGCAAAAATTTTAAGTTAAAAAAGTTCAAAGTTGAATAATCTAATCATGCAAGGTGCAAAAAACCTTGTTTTTTACACTTTGAATGCTAATATCTTCCAATTTGTGTAGTCAAAGTTCTTGAGTTTTGTCTGACACATTTTCATATTAGTCTAGTACAAGATCCTACAGTTAGATATGCAAAAAGACCAATTTTCAAACTTTTTTACTCTTTGCCATAGAAGTGGCTGTCTTAATTGTCTTTTGATAAAATAAAGGCCATGGTTCTTTAGGGGTTAACCCGTAAAGGATCATTGTTCCCTATATGGGACAATACGAGTTTTGGGCAGGCTCATACTAGTGTATTGTTCCACCAAAATTTTGGATTTATCATAAAGTTTTGCAGGGAGGTAAGATATATATATTTTTATTGAAATTAAATTTATGGCCCAAAAGTTACACAAGACATGTAAATTTTAATTTAGAGGGGCACAACAAGTATGCCCATTTTCATCAACCCTTGAACAGCCCATCGGCCATCTTTGGCCGTATGTATGGACGTATATACAGCTGTATTTGAGCTGCTCTAAGGGTTTTCCAAAAAAATGATGGCCCCACCATCGTACAACCCTTCAATATGTATGGTTGCAACATTTAATTTCTAGCTAATTCAAACTTCTGAATATTGGTTGCGACCGTATTTGGTACCGTATCTCTAGAGCCCAAGGGCCCTTCAGGGGTTAAATTTCCTCAAGGGCAAAGAGAGAAACTTTGCCAAGAAAGGGGCAACAAGCCAGCAAGTCGCAAAATGGGTGCCCAAACTAGAAGTGGGAAATGCTACAATGTGAGCAAAGATTTGTGATTAGTGAATTGGGATTTGTGAGCCATGATTAGGATTTTTTTGTTAAATACTAAATTTTACCTCTAATTATATACATAAGGCTCTATAATTGTGTACTTTAAACTTTCATCTTTTGAAAAACTTAATGTTTTCTTAGTTTTTTCATTGATTTTGAGCTCTAAATTGGTTCCCGCTCATAGAATATTGGCTCCCTACTTATGGCTCATTTTTTTACACTCACAAAATAGCTTTTCCTAGTAGTGGTAGGGCCAAAGTCAAAAATGGTAAAATAAAACTTGCTGAGGCAAAGCCAAGTGGGATAGGGCTAATTGAGGCCAGGTGAATCTAACTTGCATTGCCTTCTATTGGCTAGCCAACTTGAATTGTAGGAACAATGTGGGGCTAGCATGCAAGAATTGGCTCATGGGTGCTGATCCGCCTTGTCCTGATCCTCCTAGCTAAGGTAGTATGCTCGAAAACCGCCCATTTAAGGGTTCATCCCTCTTTTTCATGGTCTTCCATGGGTAGAAGGATTTTTAGTTTATTTTTTTAGACAAAGAGAAATACATGCTGAATGTAACACAAGTCGTTTCATATTTTTTGAAGCATTTTGAGTTATTTATGAATTCTCAAAGTGCATATGTCATAGGTACCTATTATTAATCTTAGATTTTTCAAGAACCGTTCACTTGCAAGTTGTGAAGAGATTTGAGGAAGTAAGAAGAATGATTGGCTCTTGCAATTAAAAACAAATTTTCTTCCATGCATTTGATGAGTTGTAAGAGGCTAATGTAAGAACCCACCATTGCACCATTTCAGAACAAGCTACTAGATGGTTCAAAATGAGCGAACGGTTTTCGAGCGTACTACCTTAATCAACCTTGCCCTATTGTTGGAGGCCAACTCACAGGAGTGGAGTAGGGTTGGTCCACTAGGAAGGGCGTGCGACTTGGAGCAATCATAAATAAAGGGCAGGGCAAGATTAGCACTTTGTATTTGCCCAAGGCATTAGCATATTAAATAAATATAACAATGTATTAATTGGAATAACTATTAGAAATTTATTGTATTTTTCAGTTTTTCTTTTTGTGATTTTCAATGAAGGTGAATTACTTTAATTATTATTTGGATATTTATATTTCAAAATTATTCCTCAAGATCTTGGTTTGCAAAAGACCCCAATGTAGTGTGAACTTCAAGCACATGTTTGCAAAGCAAGCCCATGTAGGGTTTGTTCCATGACTTTGTTGGCCATGAAAACTTGTAGAAGTATGTTTAACATGATGCAAAGCACATTGGACAAACCTCTTTTGCACCCATAGTACAAAAAATTCATCACATACCGTCAAAGGGACCTAATTTTTTTTAACAAAAGTTATAAAAACTTTTTGTACTAACTTCAAATGATCATACCTTTCAATCCACATGGCTAAACCTCATGAAACTTTCACCATGGCTCTTTGCATAAGTTTAATGTAAGATTTTATGGTTATATGTGTAAAAAATAAAAGCAAACTTATTTTGGGATCAAATGACTAGAGAAGAGAGTTTTGGGTTTTTTTTGAAAGAAAAAAAATGGACTTCATCCTTTATGGGTTAAACTAGAGGTCAAAATAAGAAAAAAAAAACAATGAGACTAACAGTTTAGAATTCGGACTTCACTACAACTGAAGTTCAGTCTTGGCAGAAGCATGTATAAGAGAAAAATAAAATTGTTTGAGTACAGGGATTGTACGATATTGACGTTTGAAAAGCCTTCTGGGGCAAAAACAAGGGTATGTGACAAAATTGTTAAAATACATTAGAAGCTGAAATAGTGAAATAGCCAAGTAACGCTTCTATTCACTCATCAATAAAAGTAATTTTTAGTTTATCAAAGGGCATTTTGACATTTAAATTGTGAACCATTTCTTTTGCATCCAAACCGGATTGTTTAGCGGATTTTAACTATTTGTGATATCAAACTCTTGCACCATGCAAAGCTAAGGTTTTTAATTTCAACAAACTACTTCATATACTTGTGTTATTGCTTTTGGTTAGTCCAATACTTTTCGTAGCACTTCAATAATAAAACTCGGAGGAGAATAGATATATTTGTTATAAACCGAATTTTCAAAGGTGCTTGTCTTGAAAAATGCCATTGTCCTACATCCGTGCAACCTAATGAAGACCAATGTTCATATATCAAGAATTGTTGTAGCATGTTCAGAATTATTTTGCAAGGAGAGGAGGTGTAAAGAAGTGTCTGTATACTAGTAAATTTTTGGTAAATTTTTGGTGATTCTCTTGTCATAATAAATTCTTGAAGATTTTATGCTTCAAATAGTGATTACAATAGTGCCTCTTTAAGATGAACCTTTATCAGAAAAAACATTCAGCTAAGATGAAGGAGATGACTGTTCGTGGCTATTGGGAAGTTACAAAAGATGTGTTTGGTTACAATGAATGCTTTCCTTACACGAAATGAATATATTGTCCTAATACCTTCATCTTATCAAGGCACCACATGGGTAAAGGTCTTTCTTTAAATAAACAAGATAAAATTAAAAACAATCTAAAGCAAAAACAAGAATTTTGCATGTTGAACCATATTACTACAAGATGTATGTTGTCTAACAAGTGCCTATTTGTTAAAAAAAAATTCCGATTATGACTTGTTGACTGATTTCTTAATAGTGTACTAGTCCAATTCAAGATAGACAACAAAATCAATAAATATAGTAAAAACCTTTAGGATAAGATTCATCCTCAAATTTAATCTTGATACTACCTCAAGGCTTGAGTAACTTCTTTGTATAATTGCGAAACACTAGTTTTTCAGTTTTTTCAAATTCTTTGGTTGATCCCATTCTTCCACACAAACTAAATCTTTCATCCATCGATACTTTAGTTATTCCTTGCTATAGCTTGAGTTTCTCCAACTTGGCTTGCAACCTCCTCAACAATCTTCTGGACATATTGACTTTCAATTCTAGCTTTTGCTTCACTTCTGACTTGGCTAATCAGGTACGCTTCAATTCCATAACTATTCCTACAGCAATATTAGTACAGTAGCATAACATTCAGTAGCCTGAAGAGAGGCTGCCTTTACCTCTCTTCAGATATCATCCACGAATTTCATCACGACGCAAAAAATAAAAGAAGAAAGTATTATTTTATTTTATTTTATTATTTTTATTTTTCTCACATGGTTGGCCCCCACATCGACATATGTGCATTAAACTAAGCCTCTCTTTCATAAACTTTTTGACAAATTTAGCCAAGTGTCCTCTTTAGCTACTGATGGATGTGGAATATTTCACACTCTTCAATTGGAGGGAGGGTAGGCCTGCTGAGTGCTATTGAATGTTATGAGGTACAATTCTTCATTTTTCTATTTGAATTCATCTCCATCAACTCATGACAAATTTACGTTGATAGTTTTCACTCTCTGGGATTCCCTTTGGATCATATTTTTATCTCAAAAGTCTTGACACAAATTTTCTAACATATGACATTCAAATCTTTGTCCACTTTGTTGACTTTGAGACCCCTTGAAAAATTTTTATTCACTTTAACCCCTAAATGCCGACGAGGACCCAAAAAAAAAAAAGTTTGTTTTTGTCCACCAAAAAAAAACAATATGTAGTATAGAAAAAAGTTTCTTTTCACTTGATTTTTTTAGAAGTGACCATAGATACATGCTGCATCATGGAAGGTAAAAAAGAACCCTAGCAAATACACTCATATTTTTTGGTAACCCAAATTGCAAAAAGATTTATAGACACATTGTTAAGTCCCATGCTGCCCTTCTTGGTCCCATGCTATCCTTCTTGCAATTTTCATGCCCTTCATGCAATTTTCATGAGAGCACCATGCACTGTTGACTTTTGCAACATTAGGAAACAATATTTTAATGGGTGAGCACTTGCCACAACACTATAGAAATCACTATAGAGCACTGTAGAGGGACAAGCACGGTCACCCATGCAACATTCAAGGATTAAAATGTGTTGTATAGTGCAATTTTCACTCTACTTTTGGCTAGATGTGTGGACTTGGAGGGGCATGAAACTTTATTTGTGTTACATGAATTCTTTATTTTGTCTAAAGTTCTAGCTAGCTTCCTTGCTCCCTAGCTTTGAAGCTTGTTGCTGCGCCCAACCTTTGCTTGCTTACTCCATTTTTTATCACAATGATTATTGACAAAAGTTAATGTTGACTTGGGAAATATTTAAATGGTGTGAAATATCAAGAAATTTGTGTAGGGCAACCTAAATGCACAATTTAATGTACACCAAATAGTGCATTTAAGTTGCTTCATCAATTATGCTGCCTTACCTTGGCAAAATTACCTCATGACTCACCTTGGTCCACTTGGTGGGGCATGCAACTCTCTTTATGCTATAGTAATTCTTGGTTTTGTCGAAAGTTCCAACTTCCCTCCCTATTTTTGGTGCTTGTTGTTGCGCTCAACCTTTGCTTACTTCCTCCATTGTTTATGACAATAACTATTAACAAAAATTACTGTAATTTTGAGAAATATTATAATAGAGAAAATGTATAGAAATTAGTATGGGGCAACCTAAAAGCACTATTTGGTGTAAGTGTTAGGGCATCCTCAATCTAGAGCCTGCATTGGGCTTGGTTAACCCCTAAACGTCCAAGAGGACAAAAAATCGTCCTTTGACTCTAAAAAAAGACTTTGTAGCTCAAAGAAAAATTGTTTTTCATCTGATTTTTTTCTAGAAGTGATCATAAACATGTAGTGCATCATGGAAGGCAAAAAAGAAATCACCACATACACTCATATTTTTAGATACTTCAAGTTGTGAAAAAATTCAAAATTACAGTGTTAGGTTCCAAGCTGCCCTTATTGCAACTTTCATGAGATCAGCTTGTACTATTGACTTTTCTAACTTTTTGAAGCAATACTATTGGTGCCCATGTGCAAAGCACTGTAGAATGCTGCAAGGAGGGCATGCCACTATGACCCATATGTCCTTTAAGGGTTAATGGCGATTACCAAGCTTTTGTCATGTGACCTTGTCTGACGCGAGCGGCCCGGCGGCACATTGGCTCCTCCAACCCAATGTGCACATAGATACTAAGACTGTAAACTTTGTTTTTGTTATACTATTGTTAGATGTTTTTGACACAATTTCTATTCTGTCTTGCAAAGTAGTCATCATTGCTCTGGCAACAATATACAAAGGAATTTGAAGGACTCTTCAAGAACGTTGAAATTATTGGGTGTGGGCTAGGTTTTATTGTTCCCTTCAAGAGCATGCTTCACTTGCAGGGTGCATTAGGGCCACTTCACACTAAGACCAGCCAAGTCAAGAGGCTATGGGATTGAGTGGCCAAACTTGGCCAACAAAATGGGCTGAAAATAAGTAATAAAATACTCCCTTTGTCCCATTATAAAGCTCCAAAAACTTCTCCATGAGGGATTAACTGTATTTTTAGTCATTATGCTAGTAACAAATGCATTCTAGAATCAATATATCACCTACCAAATATCTGCAAAATCTCAAGTTTTTATGTTGCCATTTAGACATCCAAATTCCATGCAAAAAGTATCATTTTTGTACATTGTTTGTGAAAAATGCCAGCTCCTCATTATTTTAGTTCTTGTAATGATGACACATGCATTCTAGAATCAATATACCATCTACCAAATGTCTCCAAAATCTCTAGCTTTGATGTTGCCATTTAGGCACCCAAACTCCATGCAAAAAGTACTATATTTGTGCATGTTACCAACTCCTCATTATTGATGATTTAAAGATTAGTAGCAATAATGGTACTTCATATGGGTAAGGTCAAGCTTGTCAAGAGAGGAATGCTTTCTAATTGCTTAACTTGTCCCCATGAGATCATTGGACATGACAAACAAGTTTCTTGGCAATTGAAATTAGCAAAAGGGAGCTTTTTAGTGGGACAAGAACTATGCCTAATTTGGAGCTTTATATTGGGATAGAGGGAGTATTGATTTTAAATGCTTTGGCCCACAGTTAGTGTGAAGCCTCCAAAGGACAAGTCCAAAGGCCAAACTCTTGGCAATAAGCTTCCATGGCCTCTCAACTTGAATGGCCATAGTGTGAAGCCTCCAAAGACCGAGCCCAAAGTCCAAAGCCAAGGCGTTTATTAGACCTTCTAAATTTAATGGCCAAGATCTTGTAAGCTTTTTATTATTTTATGAGAACAATGTGATGACCTCTCAACCATAGTTTTAGTCTCTATTTTTGCTTGACCCAAACTATTGCCAAGAGGTCGTCAACCTTAAATGATAAAGTGCTGCCATGCAAGCATTTGGAGGATGATGGCCTTTGGAGTTTGGCCTCTAGTTTGAAGGGTTGAAAGGTTGAATTCATAATTTCATGCAATTTGATTGATACAGACCGATGGACTCTTGACCTCTAGCCATAGTGTGAAGCTGCCCTTTGACTAGACCTGTTTGCACTTCTCCACAATGAGAGTACCGATGCAGGGGTATTAACCCCTAAATGCCCAAGCAGCCAGATTGGGGTCTTTAAAAAACTTTGAAGATGAATAAAACTTTATCTAATCACTATTTTTAGTATTTTTTCTTTTCAATATATGGTTATTTTGAAGTTTATTTTCATCATTAATTGCTAAAGGACTGAGCCATTTTTTGAGTGAAAATCACTCAAAATTGCCACTTTTGGGGGGGTCAATAAGAAGGCATTTTTTTTTTTTTAAATTTGGAAAATCTAACTATAGGATCTTGCCCTAGACTGGATTAGGTACTTGTGGAAAAAAAATCAGGTCATTCTAAATGGAGATGAGTGAGATATTTACATCTAAAGTGAAAAGAAAAGTTTTTTTCATGCTGTCTCAAATTTTCAGAAGCCTTTGACCACTCTTATAACAAAAAAGTTGCTCTACCCAAGGTTGTGCTTTTTTTTCCATGTAGGAGATCAAGTTAGGTATGTGTGGGAGAATTTTCAAATCAATTGGAACTACACAACACATGGGAAAAATCAATAAGTAAAATGAAGTAGAGAATGAGTCAAATCACAAAGTTGTTAAGATTTTAATTATTAAAATGAAAAATGCAAATCCTAATGGTCAAAATGTTGTGATAAACAATCTACTTCCTTTGGTTTAATTTTTTTCCAAAATATTGAAAATTGAGTAAAATAAAGGACTTCAAAGTTTATTTTAGATTAGAGGATCCATAACTGCCTACAAACAAAACCTCCTCATAACTTTCATGTCATTGATTGAATTGAATGATTCAAAGCTTCTCACCTATAAAAAAAATAATCTAAAGAACCAATTTCAAAATTTGATTTTAAAAAAATTTAATTTTTAAAGAAGTTTTTGGGCTGCCCGAGCGGGCAGTCCTCCCCAAAGTTTCAGAAATTCTTGCATAACTTCTTCAATAATTGTCGGAATGAGGAAAAAAATTGATGCCCTTGTAGATCTTTGAATTCCCCACCTTCAATAAAAGTTTTAGAAAATTACACAAAGTAGCTTATCCAAAGGTACATGCCCAAAGTCCAACTTGTCCCTTGAAAGGACAATAATCTTTTACGGGTTAAAAATCTGATTTTGAAAATGAAAGTTGATGATTTTTCTACTCAAGATTTTGTACAAGGGTGTGCACTCCAATCTTGGGTTTTCTAGTGTTGGATGATTTTGAAAATGAGCCTCAAATACATTAGAGCTTGGAAAAAAATCTGCATTAGAAATCTAATTAAAGAAAATGTAGGAGTAGATTTTCAAAGCTGTAAATTGATTAAGGTTACACATGTAATGACCTTAAACCCTGTATTTTTTTGATGACCAAATTTCTAAATTTAACATGTGAAATGAGGGTTAGAAGACTTCAAGTCATTTTTGCAATTTTGATACCCTCATGTTCAAACGTTATAATCTTTCAAACTATAAATGATATTGTTGTGTTTTCTTTTCCCATATAATCTCTAACATGTTTAAGGGCCATTTGCACTTGGCATTAGGAATTGAGTAACATCGGTCTTTGAAGTTGGTATTAAGGCAGGTGTTCACACCAGGCAGAGTTTTTGACCTCGAGCCCAAGTGACAGCCCTGGTGCCCAAGATGTAAGAGCGATTGTTAGCCTGAGCAAGAGATGAGGCTCCAAAAAGTTCTAGAGTTTTTGTCAGAATTTTGTAACAAATAATTCTCTCCAAAACATAGATTTGAGAGATTGCCGAGAGGCTAATGGCCTTATTTAGTAATGCCAGGTTTGAGCCTTAAGCACAAAAGAGCGCTCTCAAAACAAAGCAAAGTTCAACAAAAAAGGGGAGAGGCGACAAGACTTCAGCATGAAGGTAAGTTTTCGTAAAGGGAATTGATATATGTACCACCTATTTTTTGACTACTCTACCATACTATACATGGCTACTATTTACAATATTAAAGTAGGGGAATTGATATGTGCACACCGGGGTTGATATTTGCACACCCTCTTAGAAGTAAATTACAAATTTTTACCATCAAAATGTTGAATTTGAGAAATTTGAATTCAGATTTGGACTTGGAGACCATGACTTAGTCTAGAACCATAAAAAAGTTGCAGTTCAACAACACCCAATGAAAAAGTTTAGCTAGGAGAAAAAGTGTTACTTTTACTTTTGTTTGTAGAAGAAGAAAAGCTTTTCATTGTGTGTTCTTTAGTTGCAACCTTTTTTATGATTTTAGACTAAATCATAGTCTTTAAATCCAATTTGAATTCTAAATTCTAAAATTCAACTTTTTAATGGTAAAAATCTATAATTTACCTCCTAGGGGGGTGTGCAAATATCAACCCCCGGTGTGCACATATCAATTCCTGAAAGTAGGTGTGGATCATGGGCAAAACATCATTAATTTGCAAATATTATTTGACATAAAAGTTGCTACTTGAATTTTGTTTTTTAGCTCCAAATCTTGCTCATGGTATCAATTAAAATTCTAAATTATGCTTAGTTTGATTTGAAATTTTTTAATTGATACCATGAGCAAGATTGGGAGTAGAAAATCAAAAATTGAAGTTACAACTTTCATGTCAAATTATATTTTCAAATTAATAATGTTTTACCTATGGTACACACCTACTTTAATGTTGTAAATATTAGCCATCTATACTACTAAGTGGGTGGATTTCCCTTTGAGCGTCCTTTTCTAGAACCTTCTAGAAATTTTTGTTGTAAGTTGAAGCAACACAGGACGTGCAAGATATAGAGCACCAAGTGCTCTCCAACCATGTCTTTTCAAAATGTTCTATAACTTTTTGGTGAAAGTTTATACAATAAGTCATGCCCTAAATATAAAACACCAAACGCCCTCTAACCATGTGATAGAAAATCAATATAATGCTAAGTGCTCCCTAGCAAGGTATTAAAGAGTAGTATTTTGATGAAAGCAATTGGTATATTTGGTCTCACCAAAATAAGGGTGCATGAGGATTAGATTCTAGACCAGTTCTAAAATGGATTTTTTGTAGAGTACATTAAAGTTAGGTTCTAGACCAATTGAATTGGGATATCAATTTTCACAAAATTGAATGTTGCATTATCCATACATGTCCAATTTACACAAAGCCTGTGCCTGTATACTAATATATAGTAAGTGTGGTAGAATAGTTGAAAAGGGATGGTACATATATCAATTTCCTTATGTAAAACTGTGACTTGATGTGTGAACCCCCTTTGCACTTTCATGATTACCGCCTACCTGGCAGGGCTGATGGGACATTTCACGTTACCTCATACCCGTATGTGTGAACAAGCAAGACTTACTTAAGTCCTAATTTTTCCGAACCCCCCTTTCCGGGTATCCTGGACCTCAACCTCAATTTCAAGAAGTAAAACAACACTCTTACGGTTTAACACCACTACTTACAAGAGCCAAGTGCAAATGGCCCTTTAGTTTAAATTTGTACGGTTACAATTGAATTTTTTTTGATGAAATTTAAAAAAAGTTCAGTTCATTGTTTCGTTTCATGGAAATTCCGAGAAGCTCAGATAAGCCTTGAGCATTTAGGAGTTAACCCAGCTGGATTGAGGATGCTCATATGAAAGTTCACAAGCAATTCTGCTCCGGTACTTTCTCACACCCTCCAGAACATTTCCCCGAATCATGCCAGACTAAAATTCCTCATACATTCCTCATAAGTTCCTCCCAACACTGTTTCCTACCAACGCACGTCTCCCGCTCAAAGCTTTCAACCTGCTTCAGCGTGTTCCACGTTCCTCCCACGGCATTACTGCTGCGGAGTGTTGGTTCGTCGACGTGCCATTTTCTTTCCAATTATTGATGAAATTATGACCGAATAACTTCGTTGAATGCTGCCTGCAGCAGGAGGAGATTACCTGACTGAGTAACTTATCAACCATAATTCAATAAGAGAGTTTTTCTGGCCTTGCGGAATTGGTGTTGACGGAGAACGTGATTGAAGTCTACAAACTAATCACGTTCGATAACATACACTTTGAAACCCTAGACAACATTCAACAACATACAAAAACTTTGAGGATCGTGAGCGGTACTTTGTAATAGTGACAATGATCAATAGAAAGATTAACACCTAAAGGACCAAGCGTGTTTTTTGAGGAAAAATCTCAGGAACTGCCAACTTTTTAACGCATTGCCTAAAATTGAAAATGAAAACCTTTTTTCTCCATTCCAACCGTACAAAAGTGTGTCAAATAGACAAGTTAATGTGTGCAAAAAATTTCAGCCCATTTGACTGTGCGAATTGTAAGATTATAACGTTTGAAGTGAGAAAAAGAGCTTTTTTTTCATTCCTACAAAACAAGGTCTGCAGACTTTGAGCCTTCCTAGAGTAAATTTTTTGCTCTACACAAATTTGAGCATTTTGACCATTCACAATTATATGATGTTAGGTTCACTCATGAAAGTTTTCAGATGCAAAGATTAAATCTAGCTTATTTTAAATCACCTTGCAATGCAAGGAGATTAAGTGAATTGGCAATACATTAGTCATTCTTTCATGATTTCTTGTGCAACGAGGAAGTCTTTTATTTGAAATTTGAACAATAAAAAGTTAGAGACAATCATTTGGAATATGTGAAAAAAAGTTTCAAGAGTTTTGGATTTATGAATTGAAAGATAATAGAGCCTAAAGTTAGAGGGTTTTTTTTTTTTGAAACTACCCAAACATAGTTAACAAAGTTTGACTCCCTTCTAAATGTGATGTGAGAGCTCAATTTTTTTTTGACAATTGTACATTATGTTTTTTTAGTTCCATACTTGCCAAATTTCAAAAGTTGATGAGAGTTTTAGCATAAGATTCTCCAAAGATGCCTAAGCTGCCCAAGCTGCCCAAATTCTTTTGGATAACATAACTTTTGAATTGGGCATCCAATTGGGGAAAAATTTACATCTCCACTTACGAGAAACATGTTTGCACCTTGTGTAACAATTTTGAGAACATCTAATAAAAATTGACTTCATATAACCCTACCCGAGTTCTCAAGTGGTTGTTGAACAGCCACTTGATCCTTTAAGGGTTAATGAACTTGAGAAATAATGCCTAATTTAATATTCAAGTGGGAGAGATGAGAAATAGATGTGGAGTCTAACGTTCAATGTCTTGTCACATGTTGTCATTTAAACCTTTAAGGATAGAAGGTTTAAGATGCACTATTAGATGAAAAGATAGGGTATGTGCACACTTAGTGTTAAGAGGGATAGTAACAAAGACTAATTAAATGCATTTAAACACACTTTTAGACTGCATTCATATTGCTAATACCCTTCTAACACCAAGTGTAAACATATCCTCAAGGTATGTTATCTGGATCTATCACTATGAACTTCAAGAACATTTTTAATAAAGTTTTGATTCACGTTCGAATTGGAGCAGAGATGGAAAGCGGGAACGCCTCTTGAACGCCCCCACCAAACCCTAATTGAAAAAGTCATCTCCCGCAGTACTTGTCTGCCAGAAATGTCACTCTCACATCCTCACCAGCAGGATTGGGAGTCCGCACCTTTTCTTAAAGCGCGTTGTACGTGAAGGTCAAATCACTCTCATTTTCACAGTGTACTACTGCATATTAGGGCATCTCCACCGGTCCAGGACTACTCCAGGCTCGATCAAAGTTTTCCATCTGATTTGGCTAGGTTTGAAGGCTCTCAATCTCCATCCATGTTCTTTGAAAAGGTGGCCTTACACTCCAACACACCCCATAAATAAGCAATTGATCACTTATTTAGGGAAGTATAGGATAAAGTTCACTAAAGGGTGAATAGTGCATGAATAGTGGCTTGAAGAGTGGAACGCCATATTCGTTAACCCCTAAAGGCCCGTTGTCCCTTCAGGTACCATTTGAGGTTTGATCATGTACTTATGAGTAAACTACTTTATGTAATTTTCTAAAACTTTTATGGGAAATGGGGAATTCAAAGACCTACATGCGCATCAAATTTTTTCTTCATTTCGACATTTATTGAAGAAGTTATGAATGTTTTTTTGAAATTTTAGGGAGGGTTGCTCATCCAGGCAGCTCAAAAACTTCTTTAAAAATTATGTATTTTTAAAATAAAATTTTGAAACTGGTTCTTTAAATTTTGTTAAAAGGTTGGAATAGAGCATTAGGAGTTTGCTCTAGGCCAAAGGAGATATGCTAGGTGGGATATTTAGCATTGGAGAGAGAGCATGTGGTAGGAGGCACCTCATAAAGAGGATCAGCCCATGAGTGTGGTTATTCCATATGGTTAGGTGAAGGGAGAGTGGTTGGAAGAGTACATAGATAAGAGGGTTAAGTGACCCTCTCATCTCTTCCATTTGTATCTTATACATTTGAGTATACCATGTGTGCTTTTGCTCTTCTATCTTCCCTATGTTTTCAATAGGTTATGAGCGCACTTCTAAGACTATAGAGGTACATTGTGGTGAGTGGAAGTCACATTTGAGGTAGATCAGCCTTAGGAATTCGACCTTGTGCTCTTGGAGGACTTCTTTAGCTACTCTTGAGTGTTAGAGGTGTTTTTGTTGTGAGATTGCTTCTCATTTGAGCTACTTCAGCACTTGCTTATCTTGTGGAGCATTTGGAAGATTACTTGTGTTTGTTTCTTGATTTGGGGTGCATTTGTTGTGAGAGAGGACCTTTGAGAAGCTTCACCTCTCTTTGCATGCCTTTGGAGTCTTTGGAGATCTTGTTTTGTCTCTTGAAAAGTGGCTGATCTTCATTTAGCTTGGTGGAACACCAAATTCGAGTTTGTGGAGGTGTAGATTTTGTTGGAGGTTCTTGAAGAATCTGATCTGTCATATTGGAGGAGTTGATTCATTTTGGAACTTATTTGCAGGTCCATTTGTGTTGCACAAGCTTTTGGAGGATTGGAGTTGCTGAGGGTGGAATTGCACTACCAAAGTGCTTGTTTGAAGCACAAAGAAGTGATTTGTGAGTTTGTACTTATTTTAGTTGGTTTCTACCTTTGCTTGAGATTGTTTGCTCAAGTGCATGTATAGTATTTGCTCAAAAAGGCCTAACATTGCAAGGAGTGAGTATGATGGTGAGGTTTGAGTGATAATCTCACATTTTAGGTAGATCTTGTGTTCCTTTGAGAATTGGGTTGTATACTTCAGTCCCTTGTGTGTGGAGAGAGCTAGGGTTTGTTTGGGAGGTGGTTGAGTTGATTATTTCAGCCCTTTTGTGTGCATAGAAAGCTAGAGATTTGCTTGAGAGGTGATTGAGTTGCATACTTCAGCCCCTTGTCTTTGGAGTTAGCTAGCATTGAAAGTAGTCGAGTTGCTTACTTTATCTCTTTGTGTGTAGAAAGAGCTAAGGTTTGCTTGGGAAGTGGTTGAGTTGCATACTTCAATCTCTTGTCTTGGAGCTAGCTAACATTGAGAGCACCTTGAATTGCATACTCTAGCCATGGCCACCTATGAAGATGAGACACCCCGTGTTGTGGACAAGTTCAATGGAGACAACTTCTCTTTGTTCAAATTCAAGATGGAGATGATCCTTGATGAGAAAGATCTTTGGGACATTGTTGAAGGCAATAAGATGGCTCTTATAAGTGAGAGTAACCCCTAGGTTATCTCCGCCTTCAAGAAGTGTAAGAGAACAGCGTTTCGCATCTTGTGCACTCACATGGTGGATGCACAAATCCAATACGTCAAGTCTTGCAAAGAAGCTGCGGAAGCATAGAGAATTTTACGCAGCATCCATAAGACCAAAGGCTTAGCCAATGTGTTGTTTTTTAGACGGAAGTTATTCACCATGAAGATGCAAGAGACAAATGACCTCTTGCAACACATCAACAAAGTGAAGACTCTTGCGGACCAACTCGAAGCCCTTGATGTGCCTGTGACAGAAGGAGACATTGTTATGACCATTTTAGAGAGCATGCCACCTTCTTATGAGAACCTGATTGTGGCCATAAATACCAAGGATATCAAAGAGCTCACCCTCACCTACGTGACGTCGCGGTTGATGCATGAGGTGCCAAGGAAAAAAAAACATCACATTGTGGCCACAAAAAATGCGGCGTTGGTTGCTTGCCACAAGAGTGGTGGAGATTCAAGCAAGGTTCAAGGTGAGCCCTTTCTATGCTTTCATTGTGGCAAACTGGACCATTTTGCTTTGTAATTGCTACAAATGCAAGAGTGGCAAGGGTGAGAATGCCAACAAAGTCAAGGCGGATGAGAATGGTGAGGACTATGCATTCATGGCCTATCATGATGGTCCATTGAACTTGGAGGATGATTGGATTATGGATTTAGAAGCTACCATTCACATGTCACCCCATAGAGCTCATTTTGACACTTTTGAGGCCATTTCAGCAAGGAAGGTGTTCATAGGTGATAAATTGGTACTCCAAGCCTTTGGAAGGAGCTCCATTTTGGTGGACACCCTTGTTGAGGGATGCATCAAGCGCATTCGGTTCAAGAATGTATTATATGTGCCTAAGTTGCAAAACAACCTCCTTTTGCTGAGTAAGATAATGGAAGAAGGGTTCAATGTGCAATTTGGAGGTCTTGGATGCATTGTAAGATTTCTCGATGGAGACACCCGAGCCATGGCATCACGTGAGAGTAACTTGTACATTTTGCGGTACAAGGTTGTGCATGGAGGAGAGAGTGCCCAAGTTGCCACATCTACCAAGGATGGGCTAATTTTATGGCATTGACGCATGAGGCACTTGAATGAGCAAAGCTTGAAGGCTTTTTCAAGCTTGGTGAGTGGCCTTGACCTTCCTAAGTTCCATGGTGATGGTTTACCCAATGCTTGTGAATGTTGCATTGAGGGCAAGCAACAACGGCACTCATTTTCAAAGGATGGTGCCACACATGTCACCAAGGTGTTGGGCATTGTACATTCAGATGTGTGTGGTCCTATGAAAACCACATCATTAAGTGGGCAAGGTACTTCTTGACCTTCATTAAAGATTTTTCAAAAAAGGTGTGGGTATACTTTCTCAAAGCCAAATGCAAGTGTTTTGAGCAGTTCAAGGAATTCAAGGCCTTGGATGGAGAAAGAGGCGAAGTGCTCTATCAAGGTGTTGCAGTCCGACAACAGCGGAGAGTACACTTCTAATCAATTCGAGTCCTATTTGAAGGCCCAAGGTATTGTGCACCAAATCTTAATTTCACATACACGGCAGCAAAATGGAGTGGGTGAGAGGGCCAATCGTACCATTGTAGAGATGGCTAGGAGCATGATCTATGATTAAAAGCTTGGGTTGAAGTATTAGGCTGAGGCGGTGAGAAATGCGGTATACATTTCTAATCGATGCTCCACTAGTGCGATGCATAGCAAGACTCTACAAGAAGCGTGGAGTGAGAGGGGGCATTCGGTGGTACACATCAAGGTGTTTGGATGTGTTGCATATGCTAAGATCTCCAATGCATCAAGGACCAAGCTTGATGCAAAAGCGGTGAGGTATTTGTTTTTGAGATATTGTGAAGGCTTCAAGGCATATAGGCTGATTTGCTTAGAGTCCAAGAAGATCATTCAATGTTGTGATGTGACCTTTTGTGAGCATAGAAAGTTGCAAGGAGAATTGGAATTGGATCCAAGTGGGAGTAGCGGTGACTTTATTGTGGACACATCTCCAACGGCCTTGGATGATGATGATGATGATGGAGACGATGAGGACCACCCCCTTGAGAATGGAGACAATGACCTTACGGAGTATGCACGTGCAAGCCAAGGTGATGAGGGCTTTAAGCCCAAAAAGGTCACAAAAAAAAAGAACGCATAAGGCATTGCTCCAAGAGCTGAAGTGGAAAGTACTCAACATATAAGAGGCGTGCGGCGGTCCACAAGGGTAAGCAAGCCTTTGGAGGAGTGGTGGAAAAACTACATCTTTTCCCAACCATCTTCCAACTCAGATCAGGCTAATGTGGCCCTTATTCATGACTCCATCACACTTGAAGAGGCATTGGATCTTGGGATGCAAGCAAGTGGGAGGCAGCCATGGAAGAGAAGTACCACTTTCTCCATGCCAACGGCACGTAGAAATTGACCACCCTTCCTCCATCTCGCAAGGTGGTGGGATGCAAGTGGGTGTTCAAAACTAAGTGAGATGCCACGGGAGAGATTGTGCGTTATAAGGCAAAGTTGGTGGCAAGAGGATTCTCTCATATTCAAAGAGTGGACTTCAACGAGATTTTTGCTCCCGTAGCCAAGTTCACCACCATACGGTGCGTTGTGGCCCTTGGAGCTTTGTTGGATTTGGAGATGCATCAAATGGATGTGAAGACGGCCTTCCTCAACGGCGACTTGGAAGAGGATATCTACATGGAGCAACCCAAGAGGTTTGTACGATGTGGTCATAAGTACCTAGTTTGCAAGCTTACAAAGTCCTTGTATGGACTAAAGCAAGCATCGAAAGCATGATACCAAAAAATTGATGCAAGTCTTTTGGATTTTGGCTTTGAGAGAAGTGTGGCTGACCATAATTTGTATTTTGCACAAGTGAGAGCCCATGTGATGCTTGTGTTTGTGTATGTTAATGACTTGATCATTCTCTCTAGCAACATGGAGATCATGGGTGCATTGAAGACCGAGTTGGAGGCAGAGTACAAGATGACGAACTTGGAAGAGTTGCACTATTGCCTTGGAGTAGAATTTGCCAGAAATTGAGGTGCAAGGACCATCACCATGAGCCAAGCCAAGTATGTGGAGGAGGTACTGAAGCGGTTTGACATAGAGGATTGCAAGCCTATGGGCACTCCATTGGTCATCAATGTGAGGCTGGTGAAGCTTAGCATAGAGGAGTATGATGTAGATACTTTGAGGATGGTGAGTGTGCTTTACAAATCAGCCGTTGGATCATTGATGTATGCAATAGTGGCTACAAGGGCTAATTTAGCCTTTACCATTAGCACAATGAGCCAACATATGGCAAAGCCAGAATGAAGTCATTGGATGGCAGTGAAGAGGATCATGAGATACCTTAAGGGCACCTCTCATGTGAAATTGCAATTGGGAGGGGGGCACATTTGCTTGATGGGATACTGTGATGCAGATTGGACTGGCAATGCCAACGACAAGAAATCCACCACGGGGTATGCATTTAGCCTTGGAGATGGCATGGTGTCATGGAGTAGCAAGAAGCAATCCACGGTGGCTTTATCTACAACAAAAGTAGAGTATATGGCGGCGAGTCATTGCATAAGGGAGGCCATATGGGTGAGGCAGCTTTTGAAGGATGTGGGGTGTGAAGACATGGAGGGTACGTTGATCTTGTGTGACAATCAAAGTGCCATAGCTCTTGCCAAGAACCCGATGCACCAGACAAAGATGAAGCACATTGAGGTGCAACACTACTTTGTGAAGAAGAAGGTGGAGAAGGGAAGCATCACATTGGAATATTGCCCAACTGAAGATATGTTGGTAGATGTAATGACAAAGGTGTTGGCGAGGGATAGATATGAGCGTTTGACGAGAGCCATGGGCATTGGAGAATTTGGCCATTTGCAAAATGAGAGTGTTGAAAGGTTGGAATAAAGCATTAGGAGTTTGCTTTAGGCCAAAGGAGATATGCTAGGTGGGATATTTAGCATTGGAGAGAGAGCATGTGGTAGGAGGCACCTCATAAAGAGGATCAGCCCATGAGTGTGGTTATCCCATATGGTTAGGTGAAAGGAGAGTGGTTGGAAGAGTACATAGATGAGAGGGTTAAGTGACCCTCTCATCTCTTCCATTTGTATCTTATACATTTGAGTATACCATGTGTGCCTTTGCTCTTCTATCTTCTCTATGTTTTCAATAGATTTTTCCATACATGAGAAGCTTTGAATCATTCAATTTCAATTAATGACATGAAATTTATAAAGAGTTTTTGTTTGTAGGCAATTATGGATTCTCTTCTCTAAAATTAACTTTGAAGTCCTTTATTTTACTCAATTTTCAATATTTTGGAAAAAAAAACTAAACCAAAGGAAGTTGATTGTTTAATACAACATTATCATTGTTGGGATTTGCATTTTTCATTTTAATAGTTAGATTCTTAGCAATTTAGTGTTTTAACCCATTCTGTACTTCTTTTTACTTATTGATTTTTTCCATGTGCTGTATAGTTCCAATTGATTTGAAAATTCTCCCACACACGCCTAACTTAGTCTTCTACATGGGAAAAAAAACCTCATATTTGCGTAGAGCAAATTTTTTGATATAGGAGTGGTTAACAGTTTCTAAAATTATCAGGCAATACGAAAAAAACTTTTTCCTTTGCTTTGTATGTAAATATCTCACTCCTTTTCATTTGGAATAAGCTCAATTTTATTTCCCAAGTACCTCATACTGCCTAGAGCAAGATCTTATGGTTGGATTTCAAAAGAAAAAAAAAAAAAAAAAACAATTCCTTTCATCCTCCAAAAGTGGCAATTTTCATTGTTTTTCACAAAAAAAATGGCCTGGGCCTTTAGGGGTTAAATTGGAAAAATGCAGTTCCCCAAATTGAATTTCACCTGAAACTCAAAAAGTTACTTTAAACCAAATTTGAAGGTATTAGATTTAGTCTGAACCATTAAGATTTTTTCCCTCGCAAATTCCTCCTCTCAAGTGAGGGCACGTGTACTAAAAAATGTTGCTTAAACCTAGAGTTAGGTTTAAGGTGATCACCTTAAACTTTCAGAAGTTCCAAATTCTAACATAGTTCCCAAATTAATGAATATGGCATTGTGGCTTCACTAGAAGAAAACTCCTTCCAAAACAACAGAAAACCAATAGTTTCTTGTTGATTTGGGCACTTGCCCACGCTAATTGACTAATTTAACATAATTCTGTAAAAAACTAAATACGTTCTATTGATCTGGACACCATTATCTAAATCAACAAAAATTTTGGAATCTTTTGAAGATCTTTTGGGAATTTTTTGTGAATCTTTAAGAATCTTCAAGAATCTTTTGGAAATCATTGAGAATCTTTTCAAGATTTTTAAGAATATTTAAGAATCTTTTTGAGATTTTAGAATCTTTGAAAATCTTTTAGGAATCTTCATGAATCTTTGGAAATCTTTCGGAATCTTTTCAAGTTTTTTTGGAATCTTTGAGAATGTTTGAGAACAATTGAGAATCTTTGAGAATCTATGAGAATCTTTTAGGAATCTTTTAGGAGTCTTTGAGAATCTTTTAGGAAGATTCAAGAATTCTTGAAAATCTTTGAGAATAATTTGGAATATTTGAGAATCTTTGAAAATGTTCTAGGAATTTTGAAATTTTTTGAAAATTTTTGAAAATCTTTATGAATAATCTTGGAATCTTCCTGGACTCTTTGAGAAGCTTTGAGAATCTTTAAGAATCTTTGGAAATCTTTGGGAATCTTTTGAGAAGCTTTTTTGAAATTCACAAAATCTTTGAAAATCTTTGAGAATTTTCAAGAACTTTTTTGGAATCTTTGAGAATCTTTTTAAAATCTTTATGAAATTTGTTAAAGTACTTCAAAATACTTATAGAAAAAGAATCTCTTAGACTGAATTAGAGTCCTTTAGGAATCTTTTTGTAATTCATCAAAATACTTTAAAATATTTTTAACAAAAAAACTATCACAATAGTTTAGGTTTGTTTTTGAAATCTTTCTAAAATCTTTTTGGACCTCATTAAATTTTTTTGAAGTTTTAAAAAATATAAGAAGTTTTCAAAAAAAAGAATCTTTTAGAAGTTTGAGTGTACATTGACTGGTTTTATTTTCTTTACTTTTCACAATTTGGTAAGATTTAAAATTAGCAGCCTTTGAAGTCAAGTAAAAACATGACCATAATAACAAAAAACTCAACAGTTTTTTGTTGATCTAGATACTTTTGGACACAACTTCACTAATTCAACAAAATTTTATATAAAAAATACAACATGTTGTTGTTTTAAATACCAAAATTTCTTTACAAACAAATACAAAAGATGCTCCTCAATTCTTTGAAGAAATCATATATGTCCCTTAAGGATTAAAAGTACCAAAAATATCTTTGTGTTACATGATAACTAAGTGTATAGTTTAATGCAAATTCTTACAAGAAACCAAAGGTGATTTTTACATTTCAAATAACACAAGGATATATTTAACATTTCAAAATAGAAGAGTTTTTTTTTTTTTTTTTTTTTTTTTTTTTTTTTTTTTTTTTTTCCAAAATGATAGGAGTATAATTGATATTCCTACAAAAAATAAGGACTATTTTTTAAGTTTCACATATTTTCGGCGTAAATTTAATATTTTGAAAGACTTAAAGGGTATTTTTAGTAGTTTTCCTTCTATTACTAACCAAATGAATTAAAAAAAAACAATCTTATAAAATATTTTTATAAGCTTTAAAAGATGGGAATTGATATGTGTACCACACCCTTCCAATTACTATACCACACCACGAGGTAAATTTTAGATTTCTACCATCAAAAAGCTGAATTTGAAAATTTTGAATTTAGATTTGGACTTAGAGACCATGGTATTGTCTAGAACCATAAAAAAAGTTGCAACTCAACAACACCCAATGAAAAAGTTTAGTTAGGGAGAAAATTGTTAATTTTACTTTTGTTTGTAAAAAAAGATAAGCTTTTTCATTGGGTGTTGTTGAATTGCAAACTTTTTTATGGTTCTAGACAATATCATGGTCTTTAAGTCCAAATTTGAATTCAAAATTCTCAAACTCAAATTTTTGATGGTAGAAATCTAAAATTCACCCCTAGAGTGTGGTACAGTAGTTCAAAGGGTGTGGTTCACATATTAATGCCCTTAAAAAATATCCAAAACTATTCAAAAGTCAATAGAATTTTGATTTTATAATTGCAAGGTTTTAATTTTGTAACTTTTCATGATTTCATGTTATTTGAAGCTATCAAACTATGGAGGCTATTTTAACAAAATAAGGTTCTTTCTACAAAAAACTAGCACTAAATAATATTTATTAATGAATCCAACCTTTGCCTGCAACAATCCTTATGAGATTTGTGAATTCCAAAAAAAAATTTATAAACAAAATCAAAAGGATGGAAATAAACAATTTATTTAAAAATTCTGATTTTAGCTCATAACTTTTGATAAAAAGATTGAAATCCAAAAAAAATTGTTGGAGGTGAAAGTAAAATACATTTACCAACTATTCTTAGTTCTAAGTTTTTTGAAAAAAAGTCCTTTAATGGGCGGAAATAGCCTCCAAAGTCTACTTGATTACTAAAGACATGAACATTTAATGTACAAATAGAATCAAGATACCAATGTGTGCATGTGTATTTGCAAATTCTCTAGTGGTTTTTGAAAATGTGATAAAGTTGTGGAGTGTAAGGATAGAGGTAGAGGGTTCAAATCCTACTATCGGCAGCTGCTCGAGAGTTTGAGTAGCTGCCCGGCGACTAGGGCAGCTGCCCAAGGTTTAGATAGCTACCAGGCGGCCAAGGCAGCTGCCCGTCCCCTAAAAAGTTCATTTATTCATAAAATAAAAACAAATTCTATGAAAAAAAAAATTTAAAATTGAAAAGAAATAGAATTGAACAACATAAAATATGTAATAGAAATCAACAACAAATTAACAGAAAACTGTAAATAATCAACAGAAAAGTACCCAAATCAACTTGACTAAATTCACAAAAAAAATCAACAGTTTTTGGTTGAAATATTGTTGATTTTGTGCTGAATTTTCTACTAGTACTTGCTAGACGCATTAAATAAGAGAGTTTGAGAGGGTTTTGAGAGGGGCATGGACACTTTTCATCCACTTTGAGCGAGCGCAAGCCACCAGTGGAGATGCCCTTAGAAAGCATAGAAGGCAAGGGAAGATACATGAGGATTGCCAATATAGTTGATTGAAAGGCACCCAGAGCATCTCCACAGATGTTTGCAGATGCTTCAAACACGCTTAAAGTGGATGAACAATACTGAGGGTCCTCGCAAGACACTTCGTCTTAGGATATCCCTAGTATTATGGTTAACTGCAATTATTGAGTTTTGTTGCATGGCCTCAACAAATGCAGGTGGCACACCGACTCCTCCCAATGCACATTAATAGCAAGAGAAGTAAGCTTTGTTTCTATCTAGCTTTTGTTTGGCTTTTGTTAGGCTATTTTGATAAGATCTCTATTTCTAATGTGCGAAGTAGCCATCATTTTTCTAATAACAATATATATAGCAATTTGAAGGACTCTCAAGGGCCATTGAAACTACTGACAAGGTGTGGGTTAGGTTTTGCTGCCCCCTCTAAGATCATGTCCCACTTGTAGGCTGCATGGAATTAGGTTTGTAGTTCTCAAGCTAGGATCCACCACAACAGTGCCGTTACAAAGTCTATATACTTGCCCAATTGAGGATGCTCTTACCATTTCTAGCAAGATTCTAACAAGGGCCCTTCAAGACATTATTCATCACTATTCATTATAAGTTTAGTGAATTTTATCCTATACTTTCCTTCATAAGTGGTTAAATGATTGTTTATGGAGCTCTTTGAAGTGCAAGGCCACCTTTTTGAAGTGCATGAGTGGAGATCAAGGAGCTTGAGGGCCATTTCAAATAGAAGGAAACCTTTGAACGTGCAAGGACTGGTGGAGATGGTCTCAGAGCATCATCAACCCCAGATAGTGAATGGGAGTATAACTTCATTTTTGTCGCTGAAGCTAGTTGTGGAGGAGAACAAGGTACTTTTAGAATTCCAATGCAATTGTGGCAACCCACAACTAGGGCAAGGCCTTGTCATAATGAAATTGTTCATCCATTGCAACTTTCTTCTAATGCCCTTCAGTTAAATTTTCCTTATAACTTGTGCTCGAACGCCACGTTGCTTACAATAATTTATAAATTTTCTGCAACGGCTTGCATGTGACTTTCTTCAGTGCCTGATTCTTTGCATCAGGAGTGCGAGGATTTGACCAGTGAATGAGATTTCTTCAAACAATGAGCATTGGAAAAGTGGCCAGTTCCCAGTCGGGAAACCCATCTCTAGGTTGATGATGCCCTCAATGAAGCTTTGGTTTTTCATCACCAATGGAAAGATCTCCCAATTCAAGGGCTCCGTTACGGAAACTGAAATATCTTTACCATCATGCTCACATTCTTGCCAAAAGTGATGTGATTAGATAAACGTCTGGCCGTTTTGTTGAGATTGTGTGGTAACCCCGCTCTCGCTCTTGTCCCAAGCCCGGCGGCACTCCACGTGAAGGTTGATTCTAGAAGAGCTTTCAGTACAAGAAACTACGGTGCAGACTTCCATGTGCCGGCAAAGCTGGCGAAGGTGCTTTACTAGAGTTGGTGAAGAATATTCCACATTGCCAAACAAAAAACCATTTTCATGTGAAGGAGGGAGATAATAGGGTAAGGTAGACACCCACCCAATGTGGAGCATGGTCTTAATGTGGTGCATATGCATAAATGTATTACATTTTAGTTTAGCTCTAAAATCTAGGCATGTCATAGATAGCTTATTTTTTGTGTCATAGAAAATAAGCTATCTATGACTTGCCTAGATTTTAGAGCTGAGCTAAAATGTAATACATTTATACATATGCACCACATTAGGACCATGTTCCAAATTGGGTGTGTCTACCTTATCCCTATTTTCTCCAAGATTGAGAGTTTTGTGAAGAATGAGAAGTTGTGGAGTGGAAATAGGAGCTAATGGGACCACTTCTTTGTGAAGAAAGTGAGACTCCCCTTTTGTGGGTGGTGAAGAATGGATAATTATTCACTTGGAACAAGGTGGCAAGAGCAAGAGGAGCAAGGGTGAACCATGAGGAGAGCATGAAAGCAAAAGAAGCAAGGGTGAAAAAGAGACAAACGAGGGTGAAAACTTTACATGCCAAGACTTCTCCACCCCATTCTTCTCCTCTAGAGGTGAAGAGAAAAAAATACTCAATCTCTAAAGAACAAGGCCTTTGCAAATCAAAGAGAGAATGTCAAATCTCCATTCTTTGAAGAATTAGAATGGGATGAAAAAGGTGTGAATCTCCCTAATGGGTGAAAAAGTTACGGTTATAAAGTTGTTTGAAGATCTTGCATGAGCAAGGTTTCAAACTTTGGAGAAACCCTAATTTTCTCAAGTCATTCCTGCACACAAAAATGAAATTTTCTTATAGAAAAATAAAAAAGTTTTGGAGAGCATTATTGTGAAGAATAGTCTATGTTGAACCATGCAAAGGGAAAAAAGGCAAGAGATTTACATTTTTTGGAGAAGAGTTTCAAATTTCCAGTTATTCTAAATAACAATAATGATGATGATATAGTCTTAAGCAATCTAATGAAGACAAAAGTAAATTTTGACAAACAAGTTAGAAAAACCAAGAAAAGGAGAGTAGTGGTGATTACAATCCAACTTTCTTTTTTATATGGTTGTTTGCTACTTATGTATGATTATTCTCACTAAGATGAAATAGAAAGAATAGTCATGAAAGTGCAACAACAAATTCTAACCAACCTAAAGGTATAACATTTTGATTATGCTTGCAACAACAACATTGCCTATTGCTGTTGACTCATTTAGACTTTTATGATGCAAATTCTAGAAACAAGTTAATACAAGTGCTTGCATAGATGTGGAAACAATTGCTAAGAGTATCAATTATAAAGATTGTTTATATGACATCTAGATATTTCCATTTAAACCCTCAACAATTTCTACTTTTCTAATGCCCAACTATGCACTTTCTTGAGTAAAAAGACAACTACTATAAGTTGATAGATTTGTAAGGAATTGTTCTTACAAAATAATCTTTTACAAAACAAATCACCATATCACTGATTTCAAAGAACAACAGTGAACTATATTTAAATTTGTACTTATATTTAGGTAAAAAAAATAGATATTTAGCACTAGTGCATTTTTGTATCCAAGCTTCTTTATTTTCAATGCTTAATAAAATTAGAGTTTTCGCCAATCTTTTGAAAGTTGTAATTGAACAATTTTCAAGAAGCTATATTCACCATTTATATACTAGTCAAACAATGGAAGAAAGTGAATAAGTAGTTATGATACTTTCTTATCTCTTTAGTTGTATTATACACCAATGTCTATAAATAAGAATCTAAGATACTTCAACCTAAGCTTTAGATTTTGCTAAGTTCCCTTCACTCGTTGAAGGAATTTTTTGTAGTCATTACTATAAAACCTCTTTAATCCAAGGGTCTAAAAGTTTTCAAAGAGAATATGACATTGGTAAGTGCAAATCAATCCCAAATGAAGGAATAGTCTTTCACTATGATTATTTTTATAACACATAAGCCAAAGTGTAAATACTGTAGGTTAAGTAGTGGATCCAACATGAGTAAATGGAGAAAATAAAAAGAAAGAAGTGTGCAAATGGGGCAATGAGCTACCCAACATGATTGCTCATGTGAAACTAAATCCATAAATAGAAAATTGGCATCACAAAATTAGTATCTTTTATAAAACCATACCTGAATCCAAATCTTTCCTTGCAAACTTGTGCTACTTGGACACACCATGACCAGCGTTCTCTAAACTAGCTAATGATCGCTTTAGTTCAACATTTTGAAATTCTACGCAAAAAGTACATTGTAGAAACCACAAGATTTTTATAGATTTGAGCAAATAATGATGGGACTGGATTTGGAGATTGCAACCTGCTATCACTTTGCGATTGTCTTGTCGTATCCGTCTACTCGCCGTTGAGCCACGGTGTTGCATTTGAGCGCCTAAACCGTCCGATGTTTGCGGATGTGGCGACATCTCAGCGGCCACCTTCACTACTCCTGCTATGCGACCTGCACATAACTTGCAGATGTCAGAACCTCCCTAGCTAGCTCACTGCTCCTTGTCCTACACAGATATTGCAGGTGTCAGAGCGCTTGTTAGGTTTTACTACACCCCGAATTTTGTTGTTGCAATAATGGCAAAGTTGCGCTGTTTCAGTTTGTAGAAGGAGATTGGGGGGATTTTGCCAATGGCGTTGGCAAAGTATCTAGCGTCTTTGGAAAGGTTTTGAAGCGTACTTGTGTCAGAGTTCTCTTTTAATTGCATTCACTGATTCTTGGTGCTGTTCTGCTTAGATTACCGTCATATGCCATTGTCCTACTACTATGTCAATGCAGTGGATTGGCCTTGCCACTGCTTTGAGGGTTGCTGTTCATGTCTAAGCGGCTGCAAGATTTAGATTAATCAGTTTATTGAGTGCGGTTGTGCACATTCAAGTTTGAAAAGCCAGATCTTTGATTTACCATTCTAATCCCCACTGCGCTATTTTTTAGGTGTCGTGAAAATCTCGAGACAGCGATTTCGTCTCTTGCATTCACTGCGTTTTTTAAACGGATGCAAGGTAGGTTTGGATGTTGGCATAGGCTGCGCGGTTGCTGCGGCAACAGCGGTGATAGTGCCACTTTGAGTTTAAACTTTTCTTTAAATCTCTGTAGGTGCGTTTCTGAAATTCACAATTCATGTAAGAGAATTCGTTTCCCTCATTTGCTTATTGCAATCTGAGCTTCCTTCTACTTTTTTGTGATTTGGTCCTATAAACATCTTCTCTGCATCTTTGCCGCCCGTGCTGTGTTACATTCATTTCTAGTTTGAATTTCCTGCTGCAAATTTTGGGGGCACAAGCAAGCTTTTGGTGTTAGAGGGCAATCCGGCATCTTTTGTTACGGTTTTGGGATAGGGCTTCAAGATTGCAATGTTCTTGTCCCTTCTAAGCAATACATGGGTGTACATGCGTAAACTCTAGTCGATTTGCTTAAGTGTGTTGTAAAGGCGTTCTCTTCATCCCTTGCGCTGGGCAGAAAGAGCTGAGGGTTTTTGGTTTGGGGTTGCCAAGATTCGTTGGGGTTTAGGGGTTTAGGGTCGGCAATTTGGCATTGTTGGGAATTGTTGTGGTTGGGGGTGCAGGACTCTTTTCCGATGGCACCTCCGCTAAGATTGCCGCAGGGCTTCAAAGTTTGTGCATTCGCATCTAGCCAAAATGTCAATGGCGTATGCCAGTATTTGTTGCCTATCGTCCTTGATGTGGATCGCGTATTGGAAACGCAGATCTTGGAGTCGCGGGAATAGCGAGCAGTTCAAGATTGTTTGACATTAGAGGCAACGGTTGTGTTGCCAATAAGGAGGATTCAAAGTTGATGGAGTCTCCAGTTGAGGAAGTTCACTCTGTTGGAGAGAAGGTCGATTGCCGAGGTCCTTCCTCTTTGAAGAAGAGGCAGAAGATCTCAGCTCTGACCATCACCAGGAGGTGGCAAGAAGTCTGGGCTTTGTAAGTTCTCCTAGGCGGAGGGGGAATTCAATGCTATCGGTGAACTCACTGGTGTTATCTGCTGCTATTGCACAACCATCTCTAAGAGGCACAAAGTCATGGTTCCTAAAGCAGACAACCTCAAAAAGCATGAAGGAAAACAAATATGCCAAGACGATGGGGAGTCCCTGCCGCACTTGACGAAGGGTGATACCTTCATAAACACCAACTGCAAGCATCTAAAGCTTGCTAAAGTGTGGGCTGGCTGTAAACAACTTGGTATAGTTGTAGAGTTGATGGCTTTCGAGTTGGAGGGAGAGGCAAAACAAAAGGGAGTATAGTTCTCTACCTTATTTTAGGTTTTGTCCAATGGTTGTCCAATGTGTGATTACCAGCGTGAGTATGAGCTTCTGAAGCATCTGAAAGTGAAACATTTGCCAAAAAAGCATTGGTCCAAAACTTTAGGGTGGGAGATGAACGAGCTTTTGCATGTATCTGTGATGTTTGCTCTGAAATTTGTTGTGTAGTCTGCTAACATAATATCTATCAATGCAGATAAAGTTCCAGCCATTAATAATACATCATGGATTGGAGTCCATGTATATGCAATGAGTAACTGGGAGCGGATTCCTCACCTGTTACACTTATCCTCTGTCTCTGAGAGTGGCACTACAAATCATCTTACCAACGTCATTATGAATGCGTTGATGGGTGAAGGAGGGCTCTTTTGTGAGGAGGTTGCCTCAAAGCTTGTGTGCTTTGAGGCTGACGGGGTAAGCACCTTTCAAGGTGCAAAGACGGGTGTGACAACCCAAATTAGGAAGAAATGGGCATCATTTACTTTAAAGGCAAGCTGCGCCTCACACCAGATAAAGACGTTGTCCAAATATCCCCTAGTCTCATGTTTGGAGGCCCTGTTCCACTCAGTTTATACCTATTTCTGCCGCAGCAATAAGCGACATTTTGAGTTGCAGAAGCTTGCAGACCTGATGGAGACAAAAGGAAACAAAATGCTCCAGAATGTTGAGACGCGGTGGATTTTGATCAGGAGTCCAGCGTAGAGGGTGTTTTCTGAGTACAAAACTATGTTGGTGAAAATGGGAATTAGCATGACTGGTGGACTCGGCCAAAAAGCTGTAGCTGAAGCAGCTGCAAATTTTGACTTCTTGGCTGACATTGAGGTTCCCTATCCTTGTCTTGTTTTATTCTATTGCTAAACATTATACACTGCTTGATTAAGCTTGCACAATCTTTGTGATATCTTTATTTGCAATTTCATGCAAGCTATTAAACAGTGTCAAAGTGAGCTTGCCCGACAGTTTCTTGACAGGACCACAGTGTATAGCAGAGAGGATTTTAAAAACTACAATGCCTTGGTCACTCTCACATCCAAGGAGATCTTGTTGGAGTGGAAGGAGACCCCCGGAAATGGTGGTGTTTCACATCTTTGTTTCAGTTTTGACTCCTCTCACGCTTTTGCACACTGCTATGATAAATAGAATGGGCAACAGTTGTTTGTGACGGAAGTGGAGTACCAGCTGATTTAAGAGAATGTGAAGTGGCAATTTGCAAGTAAGATGACCTTCACTTTTGTGTTATGTTTTTTTTTTTTTTTAATGTTTACTTTCTTCTTTGTTATGTTCATCTTCTTCCTTGTTATGTTCCTTTTCTTCCTTCTTATGATTCAATTCTTCTTTGTTATGTTTTAATTCTTCCTTGTTATGTTTTAGTTGTTCCTTGTTATGTTCCTTTTATTCCTTATTATGTTCTTTTTATTCCTTGTTATGTTTTAGTTGTTCCTTGTTATGTTCCTTTTATTCCTTGTTATGTTCCTTTTATTCCTTGTTATGTTTCAATTGTTCCTCATTATGTTCCTGTTATTCCTTGTTATGTTTTAGTTGTTCCTTGTTATGTTCTTTTTATTCCTTGTTATGTTTCAGTTCTTCCTTGTTATGTTGCTTTTATTCTTTGTTATGTTCAATGGCTATATTTTTGTTATATTTGAGCACTTGGTTGTAATTAGTTAACACTCACTTGCTTTGTTCTACGGAAACACTTTTATTCACAAAGTCTATCTTGCGGTTACTGAATGAGGTTAAGTATTCTCTAAATTAGGGCAAATGTCAATGCCTTTGGAGATACTTGTTCTTTTGACTTGGTCAATCCAGTATTGCTCCCTCAGTAACTCGTTTGCCGAAGTCATCGTAGTCCACTTAAACCGCACGGGATGTCTCACTATTCTATAGCTGAAGCACTCATTCATTCTCTCAAATGAGGCTGCATTTGTTTGCTTTCAATCCATGCAGCTTTCGGTGCATTTAGGCACACAGAGATATTAAGGGTCTAGGGTGCAATCAGCAATCTGGTCTTAAAAGGTAAGGCAACTACTATTATTGTTAAAGTAAAGCAAGATTTGTTTATTGTTTGCTGTTTTCATTTATGGTATTGTCATGAGACTCATGACATTCTCATATTGTGTGGTTACTTGCCCTTATCCATGAACGCAGAGATTGCCGAGAACTTGTCCTCTGAGCTAGACCAGAGATTCCCACATTAGGAGCTCTTGGATGCGTTTGGGATCATATATCCGCAATATTGGAGACATGCAAGCACGCAGGAATCCTTCACAAAACACTTGGGTGTGCTTAAATCTTTTTACGCATGTGCCATGACAATGACTGCAGGTCAAAAAGGATCTGCTCACATTACACTAGCAATATTGCCCGCTACAAATCTTGAGAACCAGCAAGGTCTCTTCAAGGCAACCATGAGAGCGCACTGTGAGGATGCGTGTGGTCCACTTTTCCACTTAAACCTAATGATAAAATAGTGGCGCGGACTCTCCCAATCTCGGCATTTGGAGAAGCTCATTTCTGAGTATTTAAAATTGGCTGAGATAGGATGTTGTCTAGTGCTAGGATTTGTGGAGGTTGAAAGGTGCTTTTCCACCTTGAAGTTTCTCAAATCCTGTCATAAGAATCGGCTTAAGAAACATCTATCTTTTGTTGTATGCATGTTTAGGCAAAAGTATTTCAACCTTGATACCTTCCCATACAAGGACGCCATAGACTCTTGGAAGGGTGCAATTCTGGTTGGGAGACATGGAGATGCTTGACTTGGAGGGGAGATTAGTGTCCTCAATTCCTCATTCTTGTTTCCTTAGTTCTCATTAGGTGAAGAGTGCCTTGCTCTTATGAGATTGTAAATGCACTTTCAAGTTCCACCTTAACTTTCAGCCTTTTCAGGTGCTTAAAGCAAGAAGGAGCAATGGAGGGCATCAACAAGGAGCTTCATCTTGCACAATTGCAACTTGGTCATACTTTTGTGTTATAAGTTTCTAACTCCTTGTCTTGATGTGGCTTGTTTTGTGTTGTGCAGAACATTAACATTACAAATAGGCAGTCTTGCTTTGCAAGATGGGTTCAACCCCCATGTTAATGACTTTTAATTTCTACAGATGTTACTCCATTTTGTTACAGTAGTTGCAATTAGAATTGGCAGATGTTTCATATTTGCTTGTATTATTTAGAACCTTCAACAAATATAATAAGCAAAATGAAGCATTTATATTTCCTTGTATACTTTAGCACTCTCAACGAATTATGTAATAAAAAATAGCCACACTTATCCCAATCTTTCTTCAAAGTTGCACCCATTATCCCTTGCTGCCCTCCAAAGTTGCACCTTTCACTCCAAAAAATCCTTTGAAGTTGCATTTTACACTATTGCATTTCCCTAGAAATCGCACTTTACACTCTACCAAAAAAATTTGAAATCATCAAAAATTTGATAGTTTTCATCCAAAATTATCACCCCTGTTCCTACTATTTTCCATCCACATTGCGGAGTTAGTTGCTTTTATTACACAGTTATAGTCCCCCTGCAAAAGGCCCTAAAGTGCTTCCGGGATTGCTGACTATAACAATTCAACTTGTTTTGGACTCAACCTTATTGTAAACACTTGGTGTCCAATTTCTAAGTCTTGACTAGTAAGATTGCTCAATTTTGGAATTTCTTGAACTTGAATCTTAGTGTAAACACAACCCTACTAAGAGAAAGTTTATAGCCTACTAAGAAAAAGTTCACAACCTACTAAGAACAAGTTTATTGCCTACTAAGCAAAAGCTTACACCCTACTAAGCAAAATCTTACATCCTACTAAGAACAAGTTTATTGCCTAAAAAGAAAAAATTTACAACCTACTAAGAAGAATTTTACAACCTACTAAGGGTATGTTCACACTTGGTGTTAGGAGGGGTGTTAGCAATATAAATGCAATCCAAAAAGTGTCCAAATGCATCTGATTTTTCTTTGTTAAAACCCCTCCTAACACCAAGTGTGAACATACCCTAAGAAAAAGTTTACAATCTATTAAGAATAAGCTTAAAACCTACTAAGAAAAAGAAGAAGGAGATTTTGTCAACTAGGCCAGGCCACCCCAAGGTAAGGGCATCTCCAATGCAACCGTAATACACTAGTAGAAAATCAATTAATAAATCAACAGAGTTTTAACTCCAAACTGTTAATTCCATTTGTGACTTTGGACGTGTTAGTTTGGATACTTTTGTACTCCATTTTGTTGTTTTTTTGTTGATTTCTACTAGTTTTTGTTCTTTTTTTGTTGTTCTTTTTGCTGTTATCTGTTGCTCATTTGTCATTTATGTGTTGGTTTTTTTAATGATTTTTAAAAAAAAAATTTCATATGTGAAAATTATTTAATCAAAATTTTTAAAAGGCCTGGAGGTCTGGGCAGGCAGGCACCACACCCTTTGGCCGCAGCCTCAACCCTAGCCACAGCCACAGCCCGACCTAGGGAGGCTGAAGGTGGGGGTCAAACCCCACAACCTCATGGCACGCACTTGACCACCCTCCACTTATTGACCCCACCACTAGGTCACTTGCATGAGCACATGTGTACAAAGGTATGAAGTTTCTACTTGTACACTATATTAGGTGAATGTTTTTAGTCCTTTATAAAACCAGTAAACTTTAGAGGCAATTTCAGCCAATTAGAAGACTTTTTTTTCAAAAAACTTAAAACTACAAAAAGTTGGTTAATGTAGTTTACTTTCACCTCCAACAATTTTTTTTAGATTTCAATCTTTTAATCAAAAGTTATGAGCAAAAATCAAAGAAGGTATTCAAAAATTCAAAAAAAATTATAAATTTTCACCCTTTTGATTTTGTTTATAACTTTTGATTGGAATTCACAAATCACAAAAAGGATTGTTGCAACTGAAGGTTGGCTTCATTTTTGAATGCTTTTTAGTGCTAATTTGTTTGAAAAAAAACAACCGTATTATGTTAAAATAACCTCAATAGTTTGTTAGTTTTAAAAACCATGAAATTGTGAAAATCAAAGGAAATGAAGTCTTGCAATTATAAAATCAACATTCTATAAGTTTTTGAATATTTTTGAATGTTTTTAAAGATTCAAAAAATAACTCATAAGATATTATTTTATTTTTTGGATTTGGTCAATAAAAGAAGGAACAATACTAAAAATGCCCTTCAATTCTTTCAAAATATCAAATTTATACCTCAAATATTTAAAACATCAAAAATTCTCCTTTGTTTTTGTAGGAGTATCAATTATACTCCTAGTATTTTGGAAAAAGTACTAAAAATGCTCTTCTATTTTGAAATATCAAAAATACCCTTGTGTTATTTTGAAATGTAAAAATCACCTTTGGTTTTCTTGTAAGAATGTGAATTAAACTATACCCTTGGTTATCATATAACATAAGGATATTTGATGATTTGAAATAGTTGAGGAGCATTTTTAATATTTTCCCAATATATTAGAGGCATTGTTGATATTTTTACAAAAAGCCAAGGGTAACTTTTATACTTTTAATCTTTGAGGGACCTATATGATTTTTTGAAAGAATTAAGGGGCATTTTTATAAATTTTCATAAAGAAATTGTGGTATTTAAAACAAAAAAATGTTGTACTTTTTATACAAAATTCTGTTGAATTTATGAAGTTGTGTCCAAAAGTGTCCAAATCAACAAAAATCTGTTGATTTTTTGTTGTTTTGTTGTGTCCAAAAGTGTTCAGATCAACGAAAAACTTTTGATTTTTTGTGATTTTGGTCATGTTTTAAGTAGACTTAAAACTAATTTCAAATCATACCAAATTGTGAAAAATGAAGAAAAAACCCATTCAATGTTCACTTAAAATTCCAAAAGATTCTAATTTCTGGAAAACTTCTTTTATTTTTTAAAACTTCAAAACATTTTCATGAAGTCCAAAAAGATTCTAGAAAGATTTCTAAAACAACCCAAACTATTCAAATAGTTTCTTTATGAAAAAATAATTTAAAATATTTTAATGAATTCCAAAAAGATTCTAAAAAGATTCTAATTTAGTCTAATAGATATTATTTTTATAAAGATTTTGAAGCACTTTAACAAATTTCATAAAGATTTCAAGAAGATTATCAAGATTCCAAAAAGATTCTCAAAGATTCTATGAAGATTTTTGAAGATTCCAAAAAGATTCCCAAAGATTACATAAAGATTTCCAAAGATTCTAAAGGTTCTACAAAGACTCTCAAAGATTCCAAGAAGATTCTCAAAGATTCCAAAAAGATTCCCAAAGATTTTAAAGGTTTCACAAAGATCCCAAAAGATTTCTAAAGATTACATAAAGTTTCCAAAAGATATTCAAAGATTTTCAAAGATTCTAATAAGATCCGCAAAGACTCCAAGAAGATTCTTAGAGATTCTCAAAGATTCTCAAATATTCCTAGAGATTCTCAAATATTCTAAGAAGATTCTCAAAGATTCCCAAAAGACTCCTAAAGAGTCCATAAAGATATCCAAAGATTCTCAAAGTTTCTCAAAGCTTCCAAGAAGATTCTTAGATATTCTTAAAGATTCTAAAAAGATTCCTAAGTATTTTAATAAGATTCTCAAAGATTCCAAAATTTCTTGTTGATTTGGTCAATAGTGTCTAAACCAACAGACAAAGGACAACGTTTATTCTTGGCTAAACGAAAATCAATTCAAATACTGCACTTGTGGATTCCAGTGCTCCAAACAACAAAGACTTGTTGGTTTTCAGTTGATTTTTAGTTCATTTTCTACCAGTGATAGAGGTAGGCAAAAGCTTGTGCAGTGGTTTAAATTGGACTGGAGCAAAAATATGGGTTTCAATGCAGCAGGTAAATTATAGTGCATTTTTCAGAGCTCCTCACATAAGAGTCTTTCCCTTGCAAATTTTCACTATTTGGAGAGTCCTGCATACCACTTTAGCTCTAACACTAATGCAATTTCAGAGAATTTCAAATACTTTTGACATGGATCAGCCACACATAAGCACTTAAAAAAGACACAAACTATTAAAAACTCACGTTTAGTGAGTGTCAAAGCTTGTGTGCATTGGGGCTACTGCATTGGGAAAATGCCCCTACTCTGCATCTGACGCAGTATGACACATGGTCTGATAGGGTTTTGCATGCCACTATTACGATTGCATTGGGGATGCTAAGCTGAAACAGTATGTCGCACGGTCTGATAGGGTTTTGCCTGCTTTTATTATGGCTGCATTGGGGATGCTCTTAGCATCCCCAGTGTAGTTGTAATAGAGGCAGGCAAAACCTTGTCAGACCATGTGTCATACTATGTCAGATGCAGAGCAAGGGTATTTCCCCAGTGCAGTAGCCCCAATGCACACAAGCTCTAACACTCACTAAACATGAGTTTTTAATAGTTTGTGGTTTTTTTAAGTGCTTATGTGTGGCTGATTCATGTCAAAAGTATTTGAAATTCTCTGAAATTGCATTAGTGTTAGAGCTAAAGTGGTATGCAGGACTCTCCAAATAGTGGAAATTTGCAAAGGAAAGACTCTTATGTGAGGAGCTCTGAAAAATGCAGTATAATTTACCTGCTGCATTAAAACCCATACTTTTGCTCAAGTCCGATTTAAACCACTGCACAAGCTTTTGCCTGCCTCTATTACGGCTGCATTGAGGATGCCCTAAGGTAAATGGTTAACCGGGCCCGGCTCGTTCTGGCCCGACCCGGCCCGGCCGGAAACGTCTCTCTCGTTTTTTCGATGGCCATAACCAACCGCATTTTTTCTAAATTTTCCGGCACGCTAGATCGCATTTGCTGCTGCAACAGATCATCCTTTGTTAATTTTTTTTGTCTGCAAGGCCGTTCTAACACTGACAGACGTCACTGTTGTGCTTTTCCCGAAACAAAATCATAGAATTTTCTCGCGCGTTTTGAGGCGGAAAATAGCTTGAAATAGCTTGATTAGAGGCTACTTAATTAGTAGTTCGTGGCGGGAGTCTGTAATCTTCGGACGTGTTTTCATTTTCGTCGTCCTTTTAGATCAAGCGAATTGTGGAAGAGAGAGGAGTACGTGATTGCGTTGGAATTGTAAAAGAAGGAGCAAGGTGACGGTATTTTTTTTTTAAAATTATGAAAGAAAGGAGTACAGTAGTTGGAATAATTGTATTCGGAATCATTTATTCGGTTTTGTGATCCCTGGATTGCGGTGATAGTGACTGGTGTTGTGAGATACGCTGTTCTGTAAAAGTAAGCTTAGAAGATTCTGGAACGCGAAAATGGAACTGAGACTGTGAGAATCTAGGCGGAGATTTTTGATTTGCTGTTGTTTGATCAAGTGCTCAATGAGCTGAGTTAGCAATGCTCGTGGTGGCGCTGGTGGCGCTGGTGGCGCTTGTGTCGCTCGCTCGCTGGAAGCACTTGCCAGGCGGTTGCGACTTGCGAGGGTTTCGTGGCGGCGGTGAGACGAAGGCTTGGAGTCTAAAAAGATATTGACAAGATGCTTCTTGCTCCTGTCGTGAGTCATCATTGCTTAAACTTGCACTGCTGAGAAGGTTTGTTCTCAACCTAGACGGGATGACAACGTTTTGTTTTGTTTTATTTTGTTTTATTTTGCCTGCAGCGCCGTATCTGTCTTCGGAGTATAATTCTCATGTTAAAATTGAACCAGGTTGCATGAAATTGTTCAACAACCTCACTCACACTGCTTGAATCTTTGTATTTTGGCATCAGTACAAAAGCTGACGGTCGAACATGTTCGAGTGTTTTATTTTTAGCTTTATTACTTGTGGCGTCGTTCTCTCCTAATCTTGGCACTAATTTAGAGGATGCGCAACGCTAATACATTTCTTAAAAACTTGCACTTATTTTAGTTCCTTTCCAATTCTATCTATTCCCTGGATTTTTTGTGAGAATTTTCTTTTCTTGATTCTGTATCAGATAGCTGTAATTAAAAACTCTGTATTTGTTGATTTGTTGATTTTAGATTTCTATCTACCGAGTTTCTTTGTCAGAACTTCTCTGGTTCGCCGTTAAGTTTTTGTCCGGGTTATCTCTTATCTTCCTCGTTAGGTTTTATTATCTTTTGCGGTGCTTTAATCGGTCATTTGATGTTATACTACGGAATTTGCCCGTGTTTCTGGTTAAAATGGATGGGAGACTAGGTCTGATTAAATTTCAGAGGTCTTTATACATGACTTTAGAACTGGTCTTGTAGGCATTTTATGAGTGCAGTTTATATTGAAATTAGTTTTGGTGTGCTATCAGCTGAATCAAATGCATTGAAGCTAACGTTAACACTTGCACAGAGGTCCCAACGAATTCATAGGAAATTGACAAATGAGTTCTGGACATTATTGCTTGGGTGGTGAAGACACCACACTGAAGTAATGAGTATTCATTTCTTGGTTTGTTCACTTGTTCCTTCTGAAATGACTCTAATTGACCACAGCGAAGAATTTATTTTTTCTAATCTATCTTGCTTGTCCTTGTGATGCCTATTTGCAATGTCCGAGTTCGCATAGCCATAGAATGATAGAATATTTTATGTTCAAAAAATCACCAAACAAGTAATCGTTGTTCACAACCACTTTTTTCGAATCCATTTTGTGTATCCTTGTGATTGAATTTTCAGTGTTCTAGTTCAAATAGCAGAAAATGATGTTCATGTTTGAAATGTCTAGTCGCTTTTTACCCCTTTTATGACAGATTCTATTGTAGTAGTCAGTATAATGCTCTACCCTGGAGGTAATTTTTACTAGTATGTAGCTCGTGCTTGAACTAGAACGGTTCTCTGTCGACTAAAGAAGCGGTTGATGAATCATACTGACAGGCTGAGACTTCCAGTATTGGACATCTATCGTTGCACTGGGGACAACATGGGCTCAATCTGGGAGGCTGAGAGCTTCCCAGCGATGCAAGACTACTATTTAGTGTGCTATTTTGCCATTGCCTTTCCAGTAGTGCGATTTTTACTGGACTGCTTCTTCTTCCAGGTACTATACGCGTCGTAATATTGTTAACGCACTACAGTGTTTTGAAAACTGGATGATCTCGTTTCTGCCTGGGAGAGTTTGATGGTAGATGTTTTATGTTGAGTCCGTTTTTTGCTTTAATATTCGTCCGCTTAAGTCTTTCAGTTCAAGCCATCTGTCAGCTAGAGCTCTAATGGAATTTTGTGTCTATCAAATCTAGAGGGTAGCCACGTTTCGTCAATGAGGTTGAGCGCTCTACTTAACTTTGCACGTATGTAGTGGAAGAGGTGTTGGCTCCCTACAATATGAAAATGGGCGTGCCTTTTTGCCTTAAAATTCTCTTGCTTTTGACGGTGTATCCTGACGTGATTTCTAGTGACAGAAACTTGCAGAATGGTTCATTTTCCCAAATGGAGTGAAAGGCCTGAAGAATGTTGCGAGGGAAGCGGGAGAGAAGAAGATCCCTAAATTTAAGGAATCTGCTTGGAAGCTTACATATTCCTTGGCTACTGAAGTTTTTGTTGTTCTGATTACCTACAATGAGCCTTGGTTCGGCAACACTGCTGCATTTTGGGATGGTTGGCCATATCAAACTGTGAAGTACGTACAATTCTACCTTTTTCGTTCCATCCGCTCAGCAAGATGTCCATATATTTGTCTGGCAGGGGTGTGTATGCTTAGTGTTTCAAACTTTAATCTCTTGGTGTTGTCATTTTGTGTTGCATCCATCTTTGAGCAGGAGTCAGCAATCTTACAATTGTGCTGAAATAGTTGGTTTTAGAGTGAGTAATTCAAACATTCCTGTACATTTCTGCATACTAATTGTATGTTTTTGAAGTACTCCTATAATAAATTCAATAGATGCCTACTGAAGTTTAAAAGTATTAAATCTGTTAATAAAGTGTCCTTAATATGTTTCTTTATGAATGGTGGAGTATAAGAATACAAAGCTTGACAGGATGTTTGGATACAAGAAATTATGTGCAGGTTTCAGCTGAAGTTGTACTGTACGTATCAGTGCGGTTTTTACATCTACAGTGTAGCGGCATTGCTATTCTGGGAGACCCGCAGGAAGGATTTTGATGTTATGATGACGCATCATGTGATAACCATCAGCCTCGTTGCATATGCTTATATCACCGGGTGTGTTTCGTCTCCGTTTTAACTTTTAAGATTCTAAGTTCTGCACTATGTTTTTATTTTTGTTTAGCGATCTGAGTTCTTGGGGACAGGCTTGTATGTCACTTATTACAATCAGATGCTTCTTGTTTCCTGAAAGGAATATCTGAAAGGAGGTCCAAGTAGACGAATGTAGTGGAATTTTCGTCAATATTCTTGATAAATCGCATTCATGGTTTTTATTTAGCGCGTTGATTGTAATTCTTCACTTCGCACGAGTTGCAGGTCCTTTCGTGCAGGGTCCATTGTGCTTGCCCTTCATGACGTAAGTGATATTTTCATGGAAGCAGCCAAGCTCTGTAAATACAGTGGTAGCGAGGCGGGGGCAAGTGTCGCCTTTGGCCTATTTGTGCTTTCCTGGGTACTCCTGCGGTTGATCTACTTTCCTTTCTGGATTCTCTGGAGTACCAGGTGTGATTCAAAAATTATATTTCATTGTTATAATAGTCACATTCACATTACTCGACAACACAACGTATTGTTATCGTCATTAGCATCTTATCCTTTTTGGACTTCCTACCATCTAATCTAGTTCCGAGATCATCACTTTGGATTCAACACAAGATGCTTGTTTTGGATCAACCTACAATTTGAGTAAACTCTACTGCCTGTTATTAATTTTAAGGTGGTTGTGATGTGGGGTGTATGGTTGGCAGTTACGAAGTCATCAAGTATGTCGACCTTTCTCAATTCTATGTATCATTTCAATACTACTTTTTCAACATGTTTCTCATCACACTACTGGTTATCCACGTGTACTGGTGGGTGTTAATTCTGAGAATGCTTGTCAAGCAATTGAGAAATCGTGGGAAAGTTGGAGACGACGTCCGATCAGGTTTGTTCTCTTGGCATTACAAAAATATCTTCGGCTGTATAAGGAAAATGTTTCATATCTTTGGTGCTCTCGCCTGGTTAATTAGACAAATGCGTGCATCTGGAATCGCCAGCAGGATTTGAAGTAGCAGCTATAACAAATTTCATTTAGGATACTTTTTCTCATAGATTACATATTTAAGGGAGGTGTTAACCAATAACGAGCAATTCCACGGATGACATATACATACATATATATATACATATATATATACATATATATATATACATATATATATACATATATATATATATATATATATATATACATATATATATACATATATATATATATATATATATATATATATATATATATATATATATATATATATATATATATATATATATATATATATATATATGAATATATGTGCGTGTTTATATGTTAATGCTGGAGTTATTGATTGTGGGATGCTGCAGATTCCGAAGATGACTAGAAGCAAGTGATGCCAAGGCTTTCTAGAACACTTTTCAGCAGGAAGAGATTTCCGTACTGCGTCTCTTGCAATAGCACATGTCCTTTGTACTCATCCAAAGAGTGGGCTTTGTGACCAGAATCAATATGCGTTGTGGTGCCTCATTCAGATTACATGGTCCAATTTGAACTGCGATTTTCTCGCAGATTTACCTGACGTGGTGACATATTGTCACTTTTGAGGCACCTGTGAACTTGGTTTAGTGGCTTTAGCGTTGGCACATGAATGACATGATCAAACCTGGTCATTGTCAAGTGCTTATCGCCATACTATATCCAATTATAGTGGAGTTAGTCGACCTTGTCGTAGCATGGGGATATGAAAAGTGAGCCTTCTTTTTCTCTTCTCTTCTTCTGTCACTTCTGTTAAGTCTAATTACAACACACAGCGGAACGTGGTTAATCATTGGGCAAGCTCAAGTAGCATCGAATCCGACCTTATCATATATCAAGAAATACCGGAATTTCTCATTAGCCTAGTCACCTAAGTTACCTGGCGTGCAGAAGGGCAAGGCTGAGTTTATTGAAGATGCTGCTTGTATTTTACAGAAGCTGGGTGGGTAGGAGTTGTTACAACTATATATATGCTCTCACCTTTGATCACATTTCTGGAATTGTGGACTCTGCTGCTTGAATGCTCTATAATTTTAGAAGTGTGGGTTGTTTGTTACTTATGGACTTTGGATTGTTCATATTTAGTTAAATGTGGTATTGAATAAATAAGTTTGAAGTTATCAAAATTGTGACAATTTTACAAAAAAATGGCTAAGAAAAAGTAAAGTACAACAAAATACTTGTAGAAGATAAATCTGAAAAATCTCAGCTTTTCTTTACAAACGAGGGTGAATGTATTAATCCACCCCCTGCTTTGACATTGGTTAGTTGTATCCTCCTCTATGGTGCCAAATTCAATCAAAGTATTTGAAACCAAATGTGAATTCCAAATTTCCAAATTTGATATCCTAATGGTAAATTTCTAAACTCTTACATTTTCTGAAATCAGAGCTTTTCCACCCTGGCCCCACATCAACGTATGTGGAGAAAACCGAGCCCCGAAGTTGAAAATAAGCCAATGAAAATTGCCGTCCGAATCACCAACCAAACATGAGCAATTATGGAAGTGAAAAGAAGAAACCATTTTCACAGAAGCCAAACTAATTGCAAGGTCATGTTAATATACCTGTTGGTTTACTAAAGTAAGACTGCAGTGTTGACTCACTTGACTAGGCCGCTTGCATCGGCCATAGCTAAGTACTAGCAAAGCCCATACCCACTGGCCTAGGGGCTGTGGGCTTTTTTCATCCCTAGTATCAATTCAAAGGTCAACCTTGCTGTTGGGTCTAGGGCTCAAAACATAAATTCGCAAAACTAAAAAAAAACCTGGAGTCTCAGAATTTGTGGCTCTGGAGCAGGTTTTATTTTTTATATTTTAGCCGGTAGAGCGACACGCACCCCCACAATGCCAGCAGATAAGGAAAATTTGGACAGAACTGGATAGAATCAATGACACGTGCATGTTCATCCACAACATGTAATAATATTAGTAGCTTTCATCCAAAATTTGGCAATCTGGTGCTAATTAGAGGAGGGATTTGGCAACTTCATCCACTTTTTCCTTGAATTTTTTAATGTTATGGTTGCTAGTCAGGTTTTGAGATAAGATTTAGGCAAAATTTTGCCATTTTTCTTTTCCCTAATATGGATCACAATGGAGGAGGCTTTGCATCGGAAGAAAAGCTCTTTGGGGAAATTTGAATAGTTATTGTACCCAAAAAGCAAGCTCAATAAGACAAGGGACAAAGCCTCTAGCAACATAGTTGTTGTTATTGCTGTTGAGAAAAATGGAGTCAACACAATATTCATTAATTTGGGAAAAAAGCAATTTTGGGACTTTTGGGTTTTATGTGACATGCACAATAAAACAAATGCATAAAAATTACGGTTCAAGAATACTTGTGAAATTTCTGAAAAATCAGGAATATCTATACAAATATGGCAAACTTCAAACTTCAAAACTATCAATAAAAATTTCCCTTTCTTTAAACCACTTTAACCAAAAACATCATATTTGACTATTTGTTGATTTGGAAAAAATAGGTGTCCCACTTTGTACTCCACCTTAAACCCAAAAAGTTACCTTAAATTAAATTTGAAGGTATCATATTCAATCTGAGTCATTAAGATTTTTTCCCTCACAAATTCCTCCTCTCAAGTGAGGACACGTGTACAAAAAAAACACTACGAACTAGGTTTTAGGAGACCTAAAATTTTCACCTCAAAATTTCAAAGTCCCAAAATGTACGGTTTTTCCCAAATTAACGAATATGGTGTTCAAATATGAAGATCACATTTGGGGAATCACTGCTCAGTGCTCACATCTATCTAAATCCACATTCCACAGTCAACGCAAACAGTTCAATCCAAAACTCACCATGAAGGCATGAACCGAGGAACCGAGCTCAGCACACTTTTTTACAACACCGACATTTCAATGTCAGAAGCTCAATTAGGAAACTTGAAAAAACGTGAACAAATGTCGGAGGAGGACTGTCTGGGAGTTGAAGTTCCTAGACCATGCTACATTGTTACACATTCTGCATGAACCTTTGACTAAATCCTGTCACTCTGCCTCTGCACTGCCAGCACTGCCAGCAGCCCACACCCGTAAAGTCAAATCTACGACAAAACCGCACCACAAGCTTATCTGACAAGCGGAAAAATAGGGCCACTCCGTTATTGCCGAGGAGAGCCCCAAAGTCCACCGCCATCGAAATTCCCGATATCGCCAGTTCGCCACTCGCCAGACACTCGTCAGGAACTCATGATGGGACTTGGGTTAGATGCAGCGTTTTTTCTGTGTGACAGCGGCCACTTCGGTGTCTCCTTTTTATTGGAGGATATATGGAGGGAAGGGAACTCATAGGCTGAAACTAAAATCCGTTAGATTTGGTAAAATTTTGTTAGGAATAAAAACGATGATTAAATGACATGTCGTATGGCAGGGTTTAATTTTTTTGCGAATTTTGACAAATTTTCTCCACTGCTTTCCTTCCTTTCGGATATTTTCCAATGTCAAGGAGACAACAAAGCACTCATTTGCTAGAAATTAAAACCCTGTTGTATGGTTAGACTGGAGAGATAAAGTCATGTTGTTTTGACGAACCAGAGTAAGAGTAGTAATTTTCCCCCTATTTTGGTATTATTCATTGATATCCTCCTCCAAAATTCTGGACAAAATTAGAGCCTTTGAATCCAAACTTCCCAAATTTAATCTCCAAATCGTAAATATCCAAAAATACTCACATTTTATAGCAGGTGAATTGTGAAAAAGCTGAAATCTTCTACCCTGGCCCTGTATAACGGCATGCCATCTAACCTCAGCCCAAAGTCAACTGCCCTGCAGTCCACCCCCGGCCCCCACCGAACAAGTCAGAGAGCTGCCCCTTATGAATAGCCCGGATCAGCTCATTCATTTCACTCACCAGTTCTGCGCCGTCACTCACTTCTGGAGCCTGGAGCCCCTCACTCTCTCGGTGGTCGTCTCCCTTCTTCTTCCTTCTTGTTACGTACTTCTATTTGTTGTGGGAGCTGCAATCGAGGCTGCAACGTCAACTTACCTGCTCATACTGTAAAGCTTTCATTCTCTGCTTCTGTGTGTCTCTGGAGCCGAGGTACTTTGTGATCGTGAAGATTGAGGAGTTCCTTGCCCTGAGTGCGCTCTAGTCATCGATCTGTGTTTTGCGTCTAGGCAAGCGATCACTGAGCGTGCCAAAAAGGTGAGCCACATTATTTCTATGCCCAATGCATCGCTATGACTGACTGCCATGTTCAAATCTAGCTGCTGGTTGTTGTCTTGGATGGGGCTGCCAGCTTCGGTGCCCGCTTCGGTGCTTCGGCGGTGCTTGAGTGGTTGTCTATCAAAACCCTCACCAGTCTCCCGGTTTACGATTAGCGATACGTATTCTAGGGCGGGGTCCGAATCTGGTTGTGCCTCGGAAAGAGCTCCATTCAAACTCGGCCCACTATAGGCCGGTGTTTGTCTTGGGAAGGGGAGCTCCAACGCCCGTACTGCGCTCTCGAGAGCGCTTTTTGTTACAGTTTCACAGTCTAGAAGGTCGGATCACTTGGATGCGACACGTAAACAAACGCAAATTACATTTAGCCCCAACCGCCCTATTTTTTCCCAAAATTGAATCGTGTCTTGGAAAGGGGGTTGATCACGGTCCGCGGTTTTTGTAACAGTCTTACAGGAATAGTAAATTAAGGTTACGACGTTCAAATTCGCATTTTGGTCACACAAGTGAGTATGTGTCTTGGGAAGGGGATTCACACTTCACAGTCCGCAATTTTGCAAAAGTCTGGAAACATGTCGCGACGTTCAAATTCGCAGTTTGGTCTCACAAGTGAGGATGTGTCTTGGAAAAGGGGGCACATGACCAAAGCGGGTGTTCAATGTTGCAGGATCAATTTGGCGATGGCGAGGATGATGCTACCAGCACAGCTCGCAGTTCTCCTCCTCATGGTCCTAGTGACCATGGCGGCAGCTGATGTCTCGGTGCAGCAAACGGTGGAGAACGGCTGCACAGGCGACGTACTCCTGCAGTGCAAGAATCTCAAAAAGGACTACGGAGTGCAGACCATGACCCCGGGGGCGACGTTCCCGATGACCGTCGACAGCTCTCTCACCGACCCCGACCTCAGCTGCGACTTCAGCTCCCCCACGGTCTCCGCCTTGGCAGTCAAGAAGACGTTTAAGCTCTGGGAGTACTTGAAGTCCGGCTTCACCGACTTCCCGGAGATGGCCTGCACCGCCGGGTGTTTCTGGAAGACTCAGGACGACGGCATCTACTACACCCAGGCTGGATCCCTCAAGCTCTTCATCTTGTGGGCCGATATCCTCCCCGGGCTCCCGGTCACACCACCATAAGCTAGCTAGCTAGATGCTCTCTCGGACTGAGAATTTCCAAACATGGCGTCGTAGTTATCAAGGCGTTGAGTGGATTTATGCAGAATTTGGACTAATTTTCTAGTGCAAATAATAAAGCTCCCAGTGCTACCAGATTGTGGTAGTGCTGTATGTCAATGGACTAATTGGTTGCAGTTTTTTCAGTATCTTTGAATGGACTTATTTTCTTAGGGTTTTGGATTTTGCATAAATTTGCAAGTAGAGCCTTGTTAACCCTCAACTCTTAAAAGGGTGTTGCTTACCAAAAGTGTTGGGCTGTTGACTGTATTCATACGAGGACCATTTAGTACTTGAAGAAATGGGTTTATGATAAATGTAAAAATTCCCCAAAAAAATTCTAATTGATTAGTAGTATGTTTACAGTTCCAATGGAATTCATGAGCTACCCAAATATTCCAAGCTAGCTGCTCTCTTGGACCGAGACTTTTCAAACATGGCATCGTAGTTATCAAGGCGTTGAGTGGATTTATGCATAATTTTGGAGTGATTTTCTAGTGCAAATAAAAAGCTTCCAGTGCTAACAGGTTGTGGTAGTGCTGTATATCAATGGACTGACTGGTTGCAGTTTTTTCAGTATCTTTGAGTGGACTTTTTTATTGTTTAGGGTTTTGGATTTTTGCGTAAACTTGCACGTAGAGCCTTGTTAACCAATGGTTGTCACATTGGACAGCCTGTCCATTTGCTTGCCAGTCCACCCAAAGTGTCTTAGTTTGGGAAATTACTCCAATATTGGGACCATTCAATTTTTCATTTTTAAGTGTTTTAGGTGATTTTGAGAGAATTTTATGATGATTTTTTCAAGACCTTACATCAATGATGCAATACTTTGAAGGAATTTTCAAAAAAATTCCCTCCAAATCACCAAATATTCTCACAAATGTACAATTTAGCGTCCCAAAATTTTGTTTGGGAAAGTGTTTTTCCTAAATTAACAAATATCATGGATATAGTCATCTTATAGTTGATTTTGAAAAACAATAAAAATAAACGTACTTTATACATGCTAGTGACACACATTGCTGCCAATATGAAGTCAAAACTTGAATTTAAAGTCATATCATGTAGTAAAAATGGAAAATAGTACTCTCAATCTTCCTTTTTCAAGTCAAAGTCCTAAAAAATTTCTCAAAAGCAAGAGTGGACAGACATGTCTTCTGTCCATTTATGATGTTTGATAGCCAAATCCGAGCAATAACAACCATGATGTTGACCCTTAAACATGTTATGAACATATTAAATATGTTGTCATATAATTGGCATTTGTTACCAACTAAAAATTTTATTTTTGAATCTCAAATAACAACTCATTAGAACCCCATTGATCCATATTCCAGCTTCTTAATTGATCTCAAATGTAATAAAAGATGTGGATCCATTCCATATACAAGTAAATACCAGTGGCAAAGGGCCTTTCAGACGATTAACAGAAAAAAGAGTTTTTTGTGCTACTGAAGTTCCGTGGTGAGCACTGAGCAGTGATCGCAAGTGTGGACAAACACTTTTTAAGATAGTGCCTGGAAAAAAAATAAAAAAAGAGTGGTCACTTAAGAATACCCTTCCTTTGTTGAGAGTAGTTGAGGAGATTTATCTGACCCAGTGGTGTACTTAGTTATTTGGTTAGAATGCACGGTTGTAAACTCGTAATGTGTTCAACTTTCAACAACTGCAGTGAAGTTGGGTGTTTTGTAGTCAAACTGTTCAGGAAAGTAAAAGGGCTTGTCAGTCTGCTTTGTTGGCTCTGGACTGCAGGGCAGAGGCTTCGAATCATGCCTAAGGTAGGAGGCTCATGAATGGACCATCTAAGTAAAAGTGTGGAAAAATCAGGTCAGCTTAGCAATTTGGAAATATTTTTGGTAGAAAGTAAAAGAAGAAACAATTTTATGGCCATTTAAATTGAATATTTTTGAGTTAGTATAAATCATTTGTAGTTTATCAAAGCAAAAGGTGCATAGGTAGCTTTTTTTGGTCATAGGGTGCACCATTCATGATTCAAAGGCGGCTTGTAAATGGAGCACATGAGTCCAAAAAACAATCCCGACAAAATCAAGGATGCTCAACTAAGTTTTTTAAAGGACACGAGTGTTGAGAATAGCGTCATGACATCTAAACATTTAGAATCCTTCATTTAGGATCACTTTTTTTTCAAATGTATTAAAAAGACAAGTTGCTTTGCCATGCTTGTCAAGGTAGACCAAATTTTGCATTCTGGTTCTACTATATGTTCAAAAAGGTTTTCAGATTTCTTGGTGAAAATACTATATTTCTCATTTTCAATAGGCTTCTTTAGTGCATACATTGGATGTTGCCTATGCATTTGTACACTTAAAAGTATCACGAAGCCAGTTTTTATCCGGTTCATTCAAATTTCAACCGATTTTTTGACATTTCATTCAACTCGCATTTTTATTGTTTTTCGGATCCCCAGCTCATTGGCAGGAGCTAATACCATTGTAAAAGCTAGCTATGCCCTCAAACAGAAGTGATTAGAATACAGGGAAAATTTCACAAATACCCTTAACGAGATATTAGGTAAATTGAGCAAAAGTGGATATTTTGGGACTTCTGGGTTTGGGGTGATCACCCCAAACTGAGCTCCAGCGTTTTTTTTTCTTGTACACGTGTCCTCACATGAGAGGAGGAATTTGTGAGGGAAAAAATCTTAGTAGCTTAGACTAAATCTGATATTTTTGAATATGGTTTGAGGTAACTTTTTGGGTTTGAGGTGGAGTACAAAATGATACCTTTGATTTTCCCAATTTACCTAACATGACGTTCCTTGAAGTTTGCAATTTGAAATTTGCAAGCTTTGCATAGATATCTTTGCTTTTTCAGAAATTGCACAAATACCCTTGGATCATAATTTTCAAGCATTTATTTTGTTGTGCATGCCACTTCCGTTCTTCCTTTGTGTGCACGTTGGTTCTTTTTTATTTTATTTCATTCCCTTCTTCAATATTGGTCATGAAGGAAGTAAGAGCACAACAAATAAATGCCTAAAAATTATGGTCCAAGGATATTTGTGCAATTTCTGAAAAAGCAGGGGTATCTATGCAAATATTGCTAACTTCAAGGGTATCCATGAATTTTCCCTAGAATATAATTGGATCCATAAAAAGAAAATATTCACCCACACAATAAGGCATCTTTGTTCAGAGAAACTCCAAAAGTAAAACTCAGCAGCTCATCCGAATTCGAAGGATTCACACGTTTGGCACAAGTTGCAAAAACGGGTGTGGACTTCATGCAGTAACACAAATGTTACAAGTACGTGTATTAAAACCATTAGTATACAAAGGCAGCAGTAATGCAGGTTCTGGCTCTCAAACTGAACCTTAAAACATGCAGCTAACTACCGCTGAGTTCATTTGCAAAGCCAAATTCACTAATTATGTAATAAACAAGCTGTGTGATACTAATCCTGAAAACCTAACAAAATCACTGATCATAAGTAGGTTTCTCTCTAGTACGCAGAACCCTGTTTTGGTTCCTGCAAACATCCGGCTGGCGCACTATGTAGATTTGATCACCCACCTTTTCATCATAGTGGTCTTGGTTTCGATGCCAAGTCCAGAGCAAATGTGTGCTATTCATCACCTGTTCACACAAACATCCAAAAATCCAAACATGAGGCAGTGGCTGGATCCAAGCAAAACAATTCATAATCCCAAATGGCAGATTCCACATCCACACAAGCTGAAACGAAAAAAATATTTCTCAAAACTCTAATAAAGGTAAACAAAACATACCAATGCCATAATATAAGGAAATCCAAGACAGTCTGAAGTCTGAAAATAAGAATCTAAATAACCAAATGTGGAGATATGTGCAAAATATCAAGAGATCGCTAGGAGATCTATGCAAAACCTTGTATAACTGTACATAACATCAGTATAGGTTTGGTTAAATATGGCATACCAATAGAAAGAAGCAAAATTATATTCTATCCTACATTCTCTTAACGATAGAAGTAAGCTTTAAAAGCTGCTAGTGTCTATTAGAGACATGTTTTGGAAGACATTATTTGTTTCTATAGAATCTTGCAACTGCTTAGAATCCTTGGAAGTGTTTCAATAGTTTGCATGCAAACTGAAGTGGAAAAGGGGAAACCCTGAGATCTCTCACCTCCATGATACCGTGACCGAAGCTGCTGTCACGCCAGGCACTCCAAGCCGGTTGCTTGTCCCAGCAAAACTTGCCATTGGTGAAGTTGAAACCACAATACCCACTCAGGTATGCAAAGTTCTCGTCTGGGCTGAGCGTTGGTTGAGGGCAATTGCCCTTGGCATCTGCATGCGGGATAGCCAGCCTCTCACCGTTGCCACCATCTCCAACGGTGATGTACACGGGACCACATGGGTCGTAGTTGTAATTGTACACGCGATTGATTCGTTCATAAGCATGCACCTACAAACACCATAAAAAAGTACAAAATTAAAAGAAGAAGAAAAAAAGTAAGTAAGTAAGATCATCCAAAACAATAAGAAAGACGGTCTTAACACTCCTCAAAAATCATTGTTCTCTTAAACAGGGTTTTTATCCGCCTCTCTCTCACGGTGGTTTCAAAGCTGGCTTCTTTTGTGTTTTTTAGTCAATTTCTCAAGCAAGAGAGAGAGCTTGCAGAATTGATGTTTGCACTTTTCTGCACCTCACGGTTTCAAAGCTCAATAGACTCTGCAACTAATTTCTTAGCTCTTTTCACAAGAAATTTCCTTTTTTGATTTTTCACAGTGGCGGTTTTAAGGCCTGCTTTTCTTTTTCCTTGTTTTCTCAAGCAAAAGATCCCATGCTTGCACTTTTACACACCTTGCATGGTGTGCAATTATTTTTTATTTGCAAGAGAAAGCGCCTCAATATAAATTTTATTTTTTTCTCTCCTAGGCTTGCTAGAAACCTTCCTAATGTGCATAAAACTTCATGATTTTCTCAAGACAAAGACCAAGTTTTTCCCTTTTGAAAAAAGTGGCTCTTTTGAGAAAACTGTCAATTCAGCAAGCAAAAAAACACCTTGAGAAAAAATCGATTTACCATTGAACTTTGCAAACCCTCAAATACAAAAACTGCAAAAGAAGAAACCATATCATTTACTTTTAAGCAAGAAAAGAGAGGCAATCTTTTGAAAAAAAACTCTTGTGCATAGGTTGAGATGTAGCATACATGGCCATGGAACATGACATCAACCCCGTAGTCATAGAGTAAGTCTTCCATGGATTGCCGCATACACTCCACCTCTCGGTAATGTGCTAGGTAGCTGTTGTACCACGGCGGATGAGTCAATGCAATAATCCATGGCGTCACACTCCGGTCCACCTTAGCCAAATCTTGCTCTAGCCATTGATATTGCAGACCTGATTTTTCAATTCACGATACAAAAAATCAGTAAGAAACTCTTAACCCCAACATACTCAAATAATAAAAAATGACATTGAAAAGAAATTTCAAAACGTATTAATACAAAGAAGAAATCATGCTCTACATACTGCAACAAGAAAAGCATGTTTCAAAAGTAACTAGCTAAGCTTCCAAAGAAGACTTTTCTTTCCTATTTTTAGTTCAAAAACTTTAAGGGTTAAACGTGAAGTTTGGTCAAACTGAATATACTCTAACAAAACCAGAGTGTTAAGAAATCTTGCACCACCAATAGCACCAATTAACAAACATAATTCCTTATCAAAATGAATCATCAAGTCCCTCAAAAGAAAATGTTGCAGTTTAAGGATCAATCTGAGCTCCTTTAAAGCTGTTAGACAACCTCATTGGGTCTGTGCAAAGAAATACTCCAATTTGATCAAATGTTATATTGTTAACCCTTAAGAACCTTCCATGAGCACAGTAGATACATCGCCGTATAATTGGCACTTGTTACCACCAGGAAGTTTTAATTTGGGATCCCAAATAGCTCACTAGAACAACATTGATCTATATTCCAGCTACTTTGTTGATCTCAAATGTAGTAAAAGTGTAGATCCATTCCAAACACAAGAACAATACCTTGTATTGTAATGGCAGCAAAGGATCTTTCAGACGTTGAAGGGTTAAAACATGAATAAGCATAGAAGTGGAAACAAAGCCTTCAATCAGTGTTCAAGCTCTGGAAAACAAGTAAAGGAAGTACTTACCAGTCTTGTTGAAATCCACGTAAGCTCCAAGCATGAGAAAGTGAATACCCCCGGCGTTGAAGGAGTAGTACAAGCTGGTATCAGAGCCACTCTCGACATGAGGAATCGCAAACCTGGCCTTGTATGCTACGAACCTTTCGTTGTTGATTTGTGCTTCCAATTCATGGTTTCCCTCTATGACCATGAAGGGCACTCTTGAAACTAAAGGCTGCACCATTCTGCCAACCAACCAAGAAAACAAAATAATATAAACTCAGTTGATTTCATATAACAAGCCACCAATCAAAAGTATCTCAATCCCAAATAGAATCGTTCATATGACTAACATTGTTTTCTTTAAAAGTGCACATGCAACAAGAAATCAATTTGAAAAGAAACAACGGTAGTTGCAATTGCCAACCAACTAAAAAAACAAGGCTACAATACTTACAAACTAGTTGCTCACCACAAACTCTCACTTCGCAGGTTTTCAAAAACTCAGTTGGTAGTTGCAAACATTTTTACAACTCCACTTTTTGAGTTGGAATAATTTATTGTTTACAAATAGTAACAGACTCTAATTTAAACCCTAATGCTATTTGTAGATAGATAATGAATTGTTCTCTTCTGACGGGCTGTTTCTGTGCAAAACTACAAAAATCTACAAGCATATGAGCAATCGTCAACTCAATTATGAGTGGGAAAGAGCACATAGTTCCATAGGAGGAGAAGTAATTGCCAATCCCTCTTTGCAACGGTTTTGCACCCCCAGCACTTTCAAAACATCATGTGCACTATTTACTACAAATTGTGTCAATACAAACCATCCCATAATCCACACCAATTGAACTCTTGAACAATTATATTCAACAATCCTACAATGCCACTATCTTAAAACCATATTATACCATAGGGAAAATTTGATAAATACTCCTAAGGTTTGCAATATTTGTACAGATGCCCCTAGTTTTTCAGAAATTGCACAAACAACCCTCGAACCATAATTTTCAAACATTTTTTTTGTTGTGCAGGCCACTTCCTTCATGACCACTGCTGAAACAAGGGGTGCAACAAAACAAGAAAGGAGCAAAGAGCTCACAAATGGAGAAGGAAGCGACTTACACAACAAAACAAACGCCTCAAAATTATGGTCCAAGGGTATATGTGCAATGTTTGAAAAACCAAGGACATCCATACAAATATCGCAAACTTCAAAGATATCCATCAATTTTTCCCTATACCATATTACACTAGTTATAAAAAATTCATTCTTTGGCATGGCATGCTATTATTGCGTTATAATACATGGCTCATTAGACACCGTATCTTTCTTCATATCTTACTCTCTCTTGCTCTCTTGCTCTTTTGCTTTCTCTCTTGTCCTCTCTCGAGGTTTCCTCAAGTAGCAATAAGGAGAATTTTTAGTGGCAAGAGCAAAGCAAAGAGCGTACCTCTGCCACATATCCCAGCGAGGTTGATACGTCTCGTGAATGGGAGTGTCTTTCCCATAGGTTTTCCCGTAGTCGTCTGAGCCGGTGCCGTTGGTAACGTACAAGTCTGCATAGGACAGGTCGCCAACCAGGAGAACCAGATCTGGATTATTGGCAATCATGTGATCCACTGTGGAGGTGGAGTTGTAGGTCAGTCCTAGGTCGCCAACGATGGCAATCCTTGTTGGATAACTGGACGGTCCTGGCGCTGGCAGCGTTGTAAAAGAACCCTCCTCACTCATGGCCTTCAACGACGGATCCCCACATCTGTAGTAATACTTCGTCTCCGCTTGAAGTCCTGCTCCATCAAAACATTCACTTCATATACACACTGATACTCCAATCACAATCATAGAAAAAACCCTATATCCCCTGCACAAACTTCACTACGGGATCCATTGCAAAACTGAACAAAAGGAAGTTCTTGTCACGGCCAACAGCAAACATTTTAACAACTTGCTCCGCTCCAAGCAACCACATTGAATAGTCATCTCTTATCCAGATTGACATGATTTACTGTCATGTGTCTCAATCCGTGCTGCTGTTACAAATGGTAGTGAACAAGATGTGTTCCAATCCGATCTGTAATTGAAGCCTACCTCTCTACACTAGAAGAAAAAATAAACAAAAATAAACAAATGGTTCACAACGACTGCAAACAATTGTAATTGCGACTATAATTGAGTTGTAAACGTCGCTTGGGCAAAATCCTTTGGGTTTTCAGATTTCTTTACATTTGTGAAAGTAAAGAGGAAAATCTAAGAGTGGTGTTATTCTCCATAACACAACTCCAAAAATTGCAGAGTGGTGACTTGCATAACTCACTCATAAAGAATGGCAGGATTTTCAGGATTTTGCCCAAGCTGCCCGCAGGGTAAGCGCCTTATGCTCAGTGATGGTGACGTTTTAAGCCACTAGGAACTTAGGCTTTGCCCTCGTTTCTAGTAACTTAAACGTCACAATTGTCTTGCGTAAGACGCTTACCCTACACATTTCATAATCATTGTATAATTGTTTAGGACATTTGCAGTCGCTGTGAAAAAAATTCTTCAAGTGCTAGTTGCTCAGCAACTTGAGAGCGACTCAGCCCCAATACTGGCTCACATCTTGGGCCATGACCTAGTCTGTAAGACCTACTCAAAGGTTGGAAAGAAAAAGAAAAACAGGAAGCACAGTTGCTTGGTCGAGAAAGCAAGTTGGAGGGGAGAGAGTGAGGAATACCAGTGATGCGAACTTTATGAATAATGCCCGAAGTGTAATTGAGCAAACCATCGAAGGGGTATATTTGGCTGTACACTTGGGCGGAGCCTTGTGCAGAATTGGAGTAGTCATTGGAAGCAGTTCCATATACCACCACACTCTTCACGCTCGTAGGATCCAACGGCGTCACCTTGGGCCCCATCTGCCAATCCCCTGCAAATTACAAAAAAAAAGTGTCCAAATTGACACGTCTGAATTGACTAAAATTGTCCAAATTCACAAAAACACGTCCAAATTGACAGGTCCAAATCTACAAAAAATGACCGAATTGACAGCATTTTCTCGTAGTAAAAACTCCACACACCCACCCTACATTGCACTTCGTTTGAGTTATGACAAAACTTACAACACCCAAGCACCACCAGCTTCTTTCAAAACGCTCTTGAGAAAAATGCACCATTCTTATCGAGGAGCGGAGAGCACGAGGCACAGACTGGTTTCAAACTTTCAAAAGTTGCGCTGTACATACCTGAGACCCAGGAGATCCACATGGCATCAGGGGTGGAGAGAGCGATGGAAATCTGCTCGGGGAAAATGGCGGGCACGCGCTTGACGACACGTGGATCGTACATAGGCAGATCGTCGCTGCCATTGCGCAAACGGGCGTCGAAGTCCTTCGTGTGGGGCTTGAATGGCCCGTCCAATGTGGTCGGAATCTTGCGCTTCTTCTCGACCGCGGACGTCGTCGTCGACACCGCCAGACTCCCGATCAACAGCACCCAAATCCACAGCGTTTTGTTCCTCATAATCCCCATTCTGCTCGCACTCTCTCTGACCCGAATTTTTCCACCTCCGACCTCAAAAACACAATCCCGGAAACAGAGCACCGTGCTTGCAAACACTCAAGACCCGATTCAGATCAGGACGTCCGGAGTCACTGGTCAAAGGCCCCTCTACAGTGTTTCATCCGATGCAGTTTTTTTTTTTTTGTGATTGGGAGCAGAAAAGCATCAATTTTCTTGACTGGCACCAAGCTTATAGAAAACAAAATACGATGATTATTTGGATGTAATTTTCAAACAGTTTCATTTTTTAATAAAATGGATGAAATTGTCAAATTGTGTATGAAAATCAAATTATAGACATGCATTGTGTGGTAATGTGATATTTTCTATCTAATATGTGAATGACTGTTGAAATTTGGAGCACCACTACAACATTTTAAATCGTCACTTTGGCACAAATGAAAAAAAAAAAAACCTTGATCCTGTGGAGTTTGGAGGGGAAATTGTCATGTCATCATGGTTTTGTCCGTCCAGTGGATGCTTTCACACCAGGCACCGGACATCTGGTGGAGGAGCACTTCTATTCTTTCTATTCTTAGTTGACTTCATTTTGTCTTTACCTCACTTCACATGAAGTGCGAGGAAGTGTTTTGTCCAAAGGAGAAGATTTGACCCCACCTCCCAAGGCGACCTCAAATCTTCTCCACCCACAAGTGAGCTCCTCTCAAATTTTGAAAGGAAAAGGTGATGACATGGACTCATCCTCCACTGGACATTCTTTTGATGTGAATGCCATATTGGACAAAACCTTGAGATTGACCAATGAAATTGCTTACAACTTTGTCCGGTGGTTGTAGACATCCTGGTCTGAATTGGGCTCAAACCCTTGCCTAATCCATCTTACAAGGTACTACTGCAGTATTACAGCTGAAGACGTAATCTACGCAGCACAGTTAGCGAGCTGTCACGGCTCTGTAAGTTATCCCACAAAAGAGTCTCCCGCACGAAAGCTTGTAAGTCGTAGCCTCGTGCATGGCCAGAAAAATTGGCAACGGTCCAAGTGAACAGCAAATATGAGAGAAAAAAGGAAAGGAATCTCAGCATGTCCTGCACGGTTTGCACCGTGACGTGCCTTCAGCACAGGAAAAAAAAACCGAGGATCTTTGGAGTGAGGAATGGAACTAAATAGAAAAATCCCTAAAACTGATGCCGAGGTCACACAGGTAAAAACAGCCGGTTTGAAACGGATGAAGGGTTTAATTTACTGGCAAACGAGTGCCTCTCTGGCCCCTCCACATTGGAGAATATCCGGAGGGAAGCCATCTAAGTGGCAGAAACCTGTCAAAATTTGCCAGTAAATTAAACCCTAGTTTCATCTCTACTAAGATAATCTCTCCACCATTCTAGGATTGGAGGTTTTGAAATGCCAGTTAGTGAACTCTCAAAAATGTCAAAAACGTCAAAAACGTCAGTTTTCAACAGACCAACGTGCCTTCAGCACAGGAAAAAAAAAAAAACAGAGGATCTTCGAAGTGAGGAATGGAACTACAATAGAAAAATCCCTAAAACTGAATCGAAGGAAAGGGTTGCAGAAAAGGGCTTTTCAGATGAATCTTTTGCAGTTAGAAATGAGTTTTTTTCTGTTTTGATTGGAATCTCCTAGAATGGGGAGAGGCGAGGTCAGAATCTGGTTGAGGGATAAGGACCGGATGCTGACGATGGCGCTGCTGATGCAGCTTTGCTTTTGCTTTTGCTTGTTTTTTGTCTGTTTCCGACGCTGATGCAGATGCGACATCCTTCGCCGCATTTCGTCATTTGGTGAGATTTGCCATTGCCGTACTGTGAATGATAACCCCTGAGAGCAGCTTCAGCCTTGCTCGCCAGACGGTGAAACTCCGGGCCCGGGCTTGCGAGGACTTGGAATCCCAATCCACTACAGGCTCGTCACACGCAAAAAGAAGGACAGGCTCCTCAAACTTCTCTTCTGAAATTGTAATTTTTAGTGTGTTCAAGAAATTTGATGTGTTCTTATTTTGAAAGCTCATTTGTTGCTATGGCACTACCAGCTGCCAATGCATATTGCTTTTCACGATTCCGGATAGTGGTCCCACAGTTTTCTATTTTCATCCCTGTTTTGGCGAGTCAGGCTGGACCCCTCGCTTGGAGCCGCACCCTGCATAGAAAAAGTCACACGGGAAATCCATTTCCAGTCCTCTATTTGGAGAGAAAGGCTGGAGAAGCTCTAAAGGATGTTGCCTACCAAAAGTGTTGTATGTATTCCTATGAGGACAATTTAGTACTTGAAGAAATATCTTTATGACAAATGCCAAAAATTCCCCAAAATATTCAAGTTGATCAATAGTATGTTTATGACTTGGCTTGAAATCTACAACTCCAATGGGATTCATGTGCTACCCAAATGTCCCGTATGTATACAATACAAGAGTCCGTATACAAAACAACAACATCTTTTAGGGGTTAAGTTAGACAGACCCATACTTGAGCGTTTAATCCTTGAGCGCCCGGAGTTCTTTTAGGGTTTAGGAGAAAATGGGAGGTTCAATGGCCACCAAAGCTTGGAAAATTACATTCAAAAAAAGTGACCATAGGATTTGAAAAAGGACTACCTTCTTGCTAATGGAGACCAACCACAACTATTTTCACCGTACAAATTAAGAGAAAAGTGAGATCCAGTTGTGGGCCCCAACGACAAGATCCTATCGCTAGGGCGCTTAAGGGTTAAGGGTTTGGGTCACAGCCTTCAAATTTTGTTTTTTTGTTGATAGCGCAACTGGCACCCAACAATGCAAGAAGATAAGGAAAATTTGGATAGAAATGGATGGAATCAACAACTTCTATATGTTCATCCATAAAATATACTAATTTTAATAGCTTTCATCCAAATTATGGCAAACCTTGCATGTGCGTTGGAAGGAGCCTAGTGATTTCATCCTTTTTTTAGCTAGTTTTCCTAGTGTTGTGGGAGCCAGTCCCAATTTGAGGTAAGATTCTAACAAAAATTTGCCAGAAATTTAAACATTAGTTTGGAGTACCTCAAGGTCTTGGAAATATTTTTAAAATTCATTAGGTTTAGCCTTTCAACAAGTTGTCTAGAAATGTTATTTTTGTGAAAAAAAGTATTGTAGACTATTATATATAAAATGCCAAAGTTGCAGCTCATAGGGTTCCTATTAGTGACTCTAGGCTACCCTTGAAATTGTTTGGATGTATTCCTATACAAGTACTTGACGTCCCCAATCCTAACCGTCTCTCAGCAACTAAGCAAGTGACATGTGGCAAGATTTGCTTGTGCAAGTGGCATTCACTGCTCCACTATGGTTTCAACAGTGGATGGAGAAGCCCCAAAAACTAGGGATTGGAATTAGAAGACGCTCAAAAAACAAACCATCTACCTTAACCCCTCAATGCCCCAGCAGCAAAAATTTGGCTCCATTTTCCGTGTACTCTGTGATACTTGGGGCATTGAGGGGTAAAGGGTCCTACAAGCCATTTTTGTCTTGTTTCAAGCGGTGATCTTTTTTCTTCTGGGCAAGGTTGCTCTGCCCAAGGTCCTAAAGATCCACTTGAGGTTCCAAGTGTCATTGGCATCACATTTTGTTTGCTTCTGCAGTTTCACCCACCTGTTTTGTCTATGTGCATTGTTCATCCCTCTCTTTTTGACTTGCTTCTTTTTGTTGCATTAGTTGATGTGCATTGTTTATCTCTCTCTTTTTAATTTGCTCCTCTATGTTGCATTAGGGTTGTTGGGTTGTTGTGCACTATTCATTTTTTTTTTCAACTTGTTCTCTATGTTGCATTAGGTTTGTAGAGCTATTTTGCAAACTTAATAAATGCTACGCATTCTTCAAAAGTGGCCTTTTGTAATGAAGATCAAGCAAGGCATTAGCAATGCAAATTTTCAATTCCATTTCAACTTTATAGGTGAGAAGAAGTGGCTCTAGATATTTAAACTTTTTTATTGGATTTGTTTTGCATTGTTTCTATTTGTTTATTTCTTGCTCCCATTCAACAATAATGTTAAGTTTGTGAGACTAAAGTAGCTTTTCAAATCTACATTCAATATTGACTTTGTAAGAATGTAACATAGCAAGGTTAGAGATGGTGTTTGATATTTATGTTCTAAGATTTTAGGTTTTGAGCCTTAGGGGTCATTTAGTGTATTTATACAAACCACTTACGACCAAATTCTGATCCTCCTATATTATGTCATAAAATTTAAATAAAAGAAAAATTCAAAATTATGAATGGATTTTCTTACTTTGAAAATTAATGTTTTGAACTATTGATAATTTTATCTATTAATTATAATTAGTTACAATTTTTTGAAGTAAAATGATACACTGCCGAGCTGAAAATAACTTTCACAGCCTTATTTTATATAAGAAAATTTTGTTTAAAAAATACACAAAAAAATCTAAAAAATGAGGCTTTATTGAAAGTTTATATTTCTTGACTACTGATGCAATGGTCATTTAAATGTGTTCTCTACAAATATTTGAGTTGAAAAACATGTCATTTCACTTCATTTTTCAACCTTCTCTAGAAATTATTTCATATGTTATTTGAGATGGAAATTTTGGCAATAGAAATATGCAACCAATATTATACAAAAATTCAAAATTGTAAGCTGAAATTATAGTTTATTAAAAAGTAAACAAGGGGTCAAAAGATTACTTAGTTGCACATGGTATACTATAAATACACTAAGTTACCTCCCAGCTTTGAGTTTTAGGTATTTTTGGAATATTTGTAATCATGGATTTGTCTAACAACTTAGGGGGGGTGACTCTCCAATTTTTAGTAAACTACATGAGATAAAAAATAGGGTCAATTTTATTCATTGGAGGTAAATTTTATATTTTTGTTAGAAATACCATAGCACCAAAAATATGTCTATTATTTCATTACATGTAAAATAGGGTGGTGAATAATGCCATCATTTTAGAATTCTGTACAAAAAGAATAGGGTGGAAAACATAGGATCCTTTAGAAAGTGTTTAGTAGGATGAGTTTGATTACTATTGCTTGACAAGTTTGAATGAAAAATTAAGTATGTTATGTCCAAGTTTTGAAAAGAATGGAGGGAAATTTGTTCAGAATTAATTCAATAGCTAGGTTGGAGCATGCAAGCTTGTGTGTGATGTGGGATTGTGATAGGTTCTTTGCTTAAGCTTCTATGTGGTGGAGGACTGTAATTGGTTGTTTTCATAAGATTGTGTGTGGTGTGGGACTGATTGGTTGTTTGCTTCAGCTTCATGTTCTTTGCTGCATTTTCTCATTCAAAGGTGTTTTTTGTAAATCAAATACTTGTAAGGGTCAAAATCTTCTATAAACCCATTACATACACATAATTTTTCTTATGATACTTTTGTGTTTGTAAAAAAAATAGGGTTTGAAAAATTAGGTCATATAACCATTTAGAAATAAGCTCAGGGTACCCTAAAATACACTCCAATCCATGAAGTGTTGTCCACTACTGTAACCTCATCTGCACTGATGGAGATTACTTTTGCAGATTGAACAACGGACTTCAGTGCAAAGAGAACAGACCCATGCAGGTGTTCACGCATTTCCTACCCAGCAGTCTCATACCAATGTTTCTTAGGAAGATGTTTAACTTTCAAATGCTTCAAGAGGTACTGCTCACATTCATAGTTGCACATTGGGCAACCATGACTTAGAACCTGAAAGAGGATAGAAAATTGCACTCCCTTCCTCTTAGCCTTGTCCTCCAAATCCGCTGCCAACTGCTCAGCAACAGTTACAGGTTGCTTTTGGCCTGCCCACAATTTGCACAGCTTGACATGCTTGCAATCCGGGTGTATGAAGCTCTCTTCTTTCTTCAAATGGGGCAGCGGAACTCCATCTTCCTTGCATACTCGCTTCCCCTCATGCTTCTCCAAATTATTGGCTTTGGGGACCATCACCTTTCTTCGGCCAGTGATTTTGGTGCAACACTTGTAGATGACACCCAAAAGTTTAGCGTTAGAGTCAAACTCCACTTCTGCCCACGAGAATCGGCACAACCACACTTGTTGCCAGCATCTGGTGGTGGCACTTGCGGAGACCTTCATCCTCTTCATCAAGGTAACAGGAGCGTCGCTGGGCCTTTTGTTCTTCGCTACACTCCGGGTTCAAGTCCACAATGTCGGAGGACCCCTCCGCCGACAGAACTGTGTCTTCATAATTGAGGCTTTGGCGGGTTGAAGGTTGCAAGCCCGACTCTAGAGCTCGAGTCTTCGAAACGTGGTTAGCCTGAGGAGTAGGTGGAAAGTATTTTCCTATACCATTTGTGTTACGGCTTGAACAAAACGCATGGACCCGTAAATTGGGGGGTAATTTCAACTTTGGCGCCATTGAGACCCTAGTTCTGTACTCGCAAAATCCATACAAATCCCAGAGAAAACCACACAAGAAGGGCACTAGAAAAACAACCTCCACTCTATAAAGGAAAGTAAGCGACACTATAAACAATTGATACCAGGCAAAACCCGCACCTAAGATTGAGGAAAACGCTTGGAAAAAAGATTGTGCAATAAGGCTAGGAAGAAAGAGGTATGACAAAGTGATTGAATCACGCAAAAACCATTATGAGGGGCAAACTATGAAACCCTAAATCTTGCCAGAGGAGGCCCTTAATGAATCAACAAGACCACGACAACAAGGGAAAGGAATAGAAAGAATCTGCAATTATGCTTACACAAAGCTTCTAACTTGATCAAAGGACAAAGAGGATACCAATTGAGGAGAGCAATGCAAGAAGGCAGCAAGATCGATAGTACTGAAAGAGTAAAGATTGTATTGAGCAAATGAATTGCAGGTTTAGGCAGACACATCTGGTCAACTTTATCAGAGACGATGCAGCTTTCGACGCTGTTTATAGCCTTACGCCACACCGACACACCACCTCTTTCGTTTGCGCCACCCGGGATTGGAGTATCAGATCCATAGCAGATCTATCACCTGGACGCAGTGAATGCAGGAGGGGAAACTAGCGCCTCTGGAATTTCACAGCATCCAAGAAACGAACCCGTGAGGAATCTCAAATGCCAGAAGATGCGCCATTCAACAACTTCAACTTCCAAAACCCTAAACCCCTCTACCCCCAGTCAACAGAATACTCTAAATCTACCGCCTTCTAGAGATTGCAGTGCAGTGATTGTAGTCATTGCATTCACAAGATACGGCAGAAAAAGAACTCAGTGATGGCACTCAACATTTACAAGCCCAAGGATCTAGGCACCAACAAGGCAGCAATGGCTGAGCGGCTAAGCGCATTGAAGATGGAGAATCGCTGGAGAATTGCAAGTACGTGGCTAAGCCCTCGCCCCTCGGTTGATTGGCTCTACCTCTTCTAAGTTTCATGTCAACTTACGCCTACATCTTGCAAGCTTTGAGAAATCTCAAACTCACCCTCTCCAATAGAAAACACTGGCCCTGTCAGGCGGTACTGACTAAACCTCTGGCTTGCATAAAGAAGGCACGCGATTCCATAACCTCCATCAGTAGCGCATTACTGCAAAAGTTGTAGAGCTATGAGTAAAACCCTAATGAGGTAGAGGCACTGACACCTGCTACGTGTGCGTGCAAGGCTTAGGGTACGGCTCAAAATGAATGGCCAAGATGCAGCCGCATCGACGAAGCAAGGATGGTCACAATTGCGTATTGCAACAACGCGGCTTTGGCAAGGAGCGGATGGACGCAACATCCCTGCCCCTATCATATTAGCTAATGCGACAACCGCTCACCCACATATAAATTCTGGCTCAAATCTTGAGATTTTGTAAGATTTTTCCAATATCTCTTTTGCATACATGTTTATTATGTAGAAATTGGCCAATTCTTAGCCAATTTAGGGATTGCTGATGCACATATACATGGTTAATGCAAAATTTTATTTATATAATTTATTTGAATATTCTCATTATTTTGTAAAGTCATTAGACTTTATAAACTATTTAGACATAATAAATGAGTTTTTTTCCAAAAATTAAAATGGAAAATAAAATAAAATAAAAATGAAGCCATTTTAGATATTTTGTTTGAAATTTCAATTGTATAAGTTGTAATAAAATTTTAAAATAGTAAATAAAAAAGAGTATTCAAAATTATCAAAAAAAAAAAAATTTACCTCCCCAATTTTGTTTATAACTTTCAATTTGAAAATTTGAAATCTCAAGCATATTGTTGAAGATCTAGAAGAAAATTACGTTAGAATTCACTAAAAATGTGAAGTAGTTTATGTTGAATTCCATATTTCCAATGCAAAATTTTGAATTGTTCAACAAAATTTTGTGTTGGAAACATGGAACTCAACATAAACTACCTTACATTTTTTAGTGAATTCTAACGCAGTTTTCTACTAGTGAGATTAAAGTTTTTCTTATTTTTCAATTTCATTTAGTTCTAAATTTCTTTTAAATTTTTCATATACTAGGCCAAAATAGCCTTCAAAATTTGCTAACTTGAAAAGACACATAATTTTTAAAAGTTTTAAGAAAAACACCTCACATTATAAAATTGAGATTGCAAAAGATTCCAACAGCTTTTTAAGTTCTAAAATTATTTAATTTTTTTTCAAAGGTTTTGGAAGATTTTTAAAATTCTAAAAAGCCTAAAAGATTGTTAAATTTTTATTAATTTGGTTAAAAAATAAATTGTAGAACCTTAAATAATAAAATGTATCCACCATTTCTACTAAAGTATTTCAAAATAGTCAAGATATGTCTACAAGTATCCAACATAATAAAGAAACTAATAACTTTTGACTCTAAGATACAATTTAGTCAACAAATATGCTTGTCATCTACACTAAATATTACGTTTAAGTAGCCCCACACTAATCTGTAGACATTTTACACTATGTAAATATTGATCTTCATCAATAATTATTGCGATAAATAAACCTTAAAAGGCCTGCCAATAGTAATTACAAAAAAGCAAACTAACTGCATGCAAGTTGTAAACTGTACATAATTCAAATATCTAGAGAGTTGTGTGCGTCTTTAAGTGACCAAATGATGAATCACATGGTACAGGTAACTATCCAAAGTAAGAACATCTCTACCAGGGGCTTCCTTATCCTTATCTCTATTTGAATAAAAGGAGAGCAAAAATGAGAATAGGGAAAGGCAAACCCCACTAATTCTTCCCCAGACGAGAGATTTTCTTCCATAGCTACTAAAATGAGTTGGGAGATGTGGGTCAAGAGAGGAAATAGGAGTGAAAGGAGGCAACAAATTACACTTTTTTGGGAAAAATGAGGATACAATTTATTATATTTGAGTTCCCTACATGACCTCTTGTATAGGGAACTGGAGCTCCCTCTCATCTAGGTTCTCTATATATTTGGGGATAGAGGCTTTTGGAGGAGGGAGTTCTTCCCTATCTAGATGAATTCCATTTGGATATAAATAGAGAAGCCCCAAGTGGAGATGCACTAAGGCAACCTAATTGTCATGGCACCCTAAATGTGACATTTGGTGTAGCATGTTTACACTATTTACATCAATAAACAAATTGGAACTCCGAATTAAAGCATAGAAAATCGAAGTAAAGACCAAGAACAGCTTTTGCCAGGGTGATTCAAAATGGTAGCTAGTTGACCTGATTTTGAAACAATCCCCGTAGTCATCCTTACAATAAATGAATTTCGACACTAAAAGAAAAACATGTCCTAAACGACTAGTACACAATGATTACAAATACCTTAAACAACTATATAATGACTCAATTACAATTGTCTAAGACATTTGTAATTGTTGTGAACCAGTCATTTAGGACATGTTTTTCTTCTAGTGAATTCGAGCTCATGACCAGTACGCAAATCATACACAAAAGAGCTAACAGAAAACACGATCCAAACATCATCAACAGAAATATTTGAATAAAAACTCCAAGAAAGGAGTGAAATATGTGTAGCTCAAAGGTGGTCTCTTCCTTCTCAACCTGCTCCCCGTCAACCAGAAATTCAACAACGTCACCATCAAAAGCTCAATAAAAAAACGACAATGATCGAAACCTAAAATCTTGTCACTATACCGAGAACATTCTCCTCCTGCACTTGCTCGGGTTCCTGGTAGACCTGCTCCATGACGGCAATGTTGTTGCCCATGGCTGCCAGCCAAACTTGCAATCCGATTCCGGACCGGAGATTGAGAGACGTGATGCAAAGTTCCGGACTTGTGAGGGGAAACAAGGATCAGGACTCGGGAGTTGACAAATAGGCACGCTGCGGATTGCCACGTCGGCTTTGCCAACTCAGCTAAATGTCTATTCAAAGATATGACGCGGATGCGTCCTACTCTTAACCTCTAAATGCGCGGAGGATGGAGGATGTTTTTTGTCCTTTGGCTCTGAACATACATTCTATGACAGAAAAAAGTTGTTTTCATCTTCTTCTTTTTCAAGTAGTGATCATGAACACATGATTCATCATGGAAGGTAAAAAAAAACCTCACCAAATACATTTATATTTATTGATAACCCAAATTGTGAGAAGATTTAAAGACACAACATTAGGTCCCATGTTATCCTTCTTGCAATTCTCATGAGGGCATCATGCTCTATTGATTTTCACAACTTTTAGAGGCAATACTATAAGATGGGCACCTATCACAACACTGTAGCACTACAAGACAAGGCATGCATGCCACAATTGCAGGTCTGGCGTTGAAGGGGTAAACAAGATGCAAGAACCCAAAGGAACGAGCAACATGAATGAGCAACAAGAACCAACACCAGGAATGAGCTCCTCTCATCCCCATTCATCCTCATTCATCTTCATTCATCTTCATTATCCTCATTCATCCTCATTCATCCTCATTCATCCTCATTCATCCTCATTCATCTTCATTCATTCTCATTCATCCTCATTCATCCTCATTCATCTTCATTATCTTCATTATCTTCATTCATCTTCATTATCCTCATTCATCCTCATTCATCTTCATTATCTTCATTCATCCATGTGCATCCTCATTCATCTCCATGCATCGAGATAGGTGGACACTATGGATGAAAAGGCTCAAAACATGGAGCATATACCCAATAAGGTTAGGCAGGATCTACTTGGGCAAGTATAAAACTTACACCCACTCATCCCCCTGCTACGACTATACTTGAACAATACCTGTTCTCCAGTGCGTACATCTGATCAATGACTTCTATCATAGTCAGGACTTGTTACCAAGACCCTGGTCGTAGTCATCCGTAAATTAGTATTCGCTAAATGCCCTTCCATTAGCGCCAAGTGCCTGAATGATCTGAGTGTACCGCCCTCTCCGGAGGATGGAGACAGATTGCTAGATGGACGTCACCGTCTCCGCCACAGCGGTGATGGACGGAGGGCGATCTGACGGGGATACACGAAGTAACCCAAAGGAAAAAACCTTCTCCGGAGGGCTGCTCGCAGGGTATTTTTTTTACGCTTCAACCCTTAAACGTCTGGAAGGCTTTGCGACCAGTACAATACGGGGTATTTTTCTTGTATTTGAAGTGCATCTACATCTCTACTATATTTGAGATCAACAAAGAAGTTGGAGAATAGATCAATGCGGTTCTAGTGAGCTACTTGAGATCCCATATCAAAATTTCTTATCGGTAGCAAATGACAATTATACGTCAGTGTATATATGATTCCCTATGGTCGTCTAAGGGTTAAAAAGCCAAAAAGCTACAAAATAATAATTCAAGCTTCAAGCCTATACAAAAAAATGAAGAAAAATCAACGTCTTGGTGCCATGTGTCGTTCAACGTTCCAAATCGAGATGCCTGCTATGTATTAGAAAGAAAAATATGTTGTTGTTTGTAGCCAGTCGATTAGGAACTTAGGCAGAAAACAAAGTGATATTCACATCATGTGGAGTTGTATTATTTGAAAATCAAGCCGCCCTTAAGTTTCTTTGAGATAATGTCTCTCTTATTATAAATTGTTGGATTCTGAAACCCATGTTTTCAAAAAATTCATGCTTGCAACACCAATTTTTGATCTTAGAAAAATTTGGTCACTTTCAACAAGCTCAAAGTGTAAACACTTGCATCCTAATTTTGCACTTTAAAAAATCTTGTGCCACCATATCTGCACCACTAAAATTTGCCATATGGCCTGAGAAGCTGCCAATCCAAAACCAAAAAAAAACTCTAGTTGCTCGTACGTATGTTCTCTTCTTTTTTTGTCTAATAAAACGCAATATTCGTTAATTTAGGGAAAAGCCCCAATTTTGGGACTTTTGAGGGAATTTTATGATGATTTTTCCAAAACCCCAATTTTGGGACTTCTGAGTGAATTTTATGATGATTTTTTTCAAAACTCCAATTTTGGGACTTTTGAGTGAATTTTATGATGATTTTTTTAGAACCCCAATTTTGAGACTTCTAAATGAATTTTATGATGATTTTTTCAAGACATTACATCCATGATGAAATATCTTGAAGGAATTATCAAAAAACTCACTTTAAATCACCAAGATATTCTCACAAATGGAAACTTTTGTATCCCTAAATTTGTTTCAAGAAAGTAACTTTCTCAGACTAACATATATTGTGTTTAAAACTCTTAGAGTGCTAAAAGTCATGGTTCTTTATGGAGTCAATTTGCAAGATCTGGTAAGTTGGGTTTTCTGTTTTGGACGCAATGTAAGGTTCAGCACCTGAAGTGTTATAAAGAGTGGAAGAGCGATTACCGGAAAGGCTTCCTTCAATGAGTTTTTTGCATTATTTTTTTAGGGTTTAGGGAAGGAAACTTAGCGTGTCATGCTTGATCTACGCATTAAAAATATGCACCAAGATTAAGTTAGGGTTGATCATTTGAATTGTCAGTTCACTTAAGCTAGCCCCTCATACAATCTACAGAGTTCGATTCTCATGATGGCTGCAGAAGGAATAACGCATATGTGAATTGTGCTAAAAGTAAAAGTCCTAGAGTCAAAGAGCAACAGAAACATGTTGCTTAGCCACAATGGATTGACCCTTCGTTGCCAGATCAAAAACATTTTGATCAAGCGAGCGCCATACGTCCTATTTCCCGCGGTAGGTTAATTCTTAAGTAAAGGTAATAGTAATAATTTGCCTTTTTTTTTGGTCGATTATAGTCTTCTGTAGGGTCTGTATTCTAAATTAGGGTTTCTATATATCCAAATCTGAATTCAAAAATTTCAAATTCAATTGCTAGATGGTAAGATTCTGAAATAACATAATTTTTGAAATGCAAAAAAAATCACTTTTTCATCTTGGTCACACACCGCAAAACATGGCGCTTGAAGGACCAAAATATTGTTCACCCTCATTGCCCTTTCTCTTACATGAATAGAGCCAAAAGTTTAGCCAATTGCTTTTTGAGATTGTGGGGCCAGAATTGAAAAGATTTGCTTTTCACATTTCAGAAATTCTGAAAGTACAAATAATTACCATCATGAGATTGATTTTGGAAATTTTCACTTCACCTTTGGATTTAGAGACCGTGGTTTAGGCTAGAGCTTTGGAAGAGGATAAAAATGAACACTACAAAAAGAATGGACAAATTGTTACTTTTATCCTTGCCTAAGGATTTTAGAGCTTTTTCATCCTAGCCCAAAAACATGGATTTTACAAAAATTTGCAAAAAGAGGCACAAGAAAATTAAGGATATTAAAATTCAAATAATACAAAGGTAAATTTGAAGTTTCATAATATCCAGGGTCCCAAAAAATTTGAGGTATAATTGATATTCCTATACAAAGTTAGGGGTATTTTTTGTATTTCAAATAATATATAGGGGTATATTTGATTTTTGAAAGAATCGAGGGGTGTTTTTTATATTTTCCCTTCCTTTAAGCCTTAAAGGTATGTGCATCCAAAAAGTGGATGCGCATTGGTCAACCTTGATTGTAACTTTCAAAATATCAGTTTTTGGTGCATGGTTCAAACTAAGAAAATGAAGTTTGACAAGTTTTTTTTTGTTCCATTTTGTTTTTTTGGAAAATGTCAAAAATTGAAAGAGTTATTGCCATTGAAAGCTCAAAGTGTTAAAATCCAAATAACACAATATAGTGTGTTTTTCATTCATATTTTCTATTCTTTAAATGCATTTTTAAATTTAAACTATAAAACAATGTTTCTCATTCTACCATTCATCTATGGTAGAAATTACAGGTTTTTTTTAATATATAATTTAATTGATTTGTTTTTATTTCCACATTTAGCTTTAAAGTTCACAATAATTCAAGTTTTCCATCAAATTTATTGAAAAAAGTAATATGAATAGAAATTGGATGTGTCTTCCAACAAAAACATCAAAATTTTATAAATTATTTATAAATAAAGATAAACTTGGTGTGATAGTCAAATTTGATTTTGAATTCTTTGTTGTGGCAATTTTGGGTGTAAAAAATAAAATATCCAATTGGAATTTTTTCACACTATTCTTTCATGTTGCTTGTACCTTTGGAAAAATATTCAAGAAATTTGGATTTTTTTTGCTATTTTAACTTATTTATGTTCATTTTGTGAAAAGAAAATGACAACAATTACAATTTTTTATGAAACAAATTGAAATTTCTTACAATGATATATCATTCATAGTTTCAAGCAATCAAAATATAAAATTGTTTTTTGAACACACTTTAAAAGGCAGAATTGAGCTTAAACATGAAGTTTGACAATTTCAAAATGGATCAACTCCATTAGGGGTTAATCATGGCATTACCACCTCCTTAAAAGAAAGAAAGAAGAACAAACACAAATTTTTATTGAATTTTTATTGCACCATTGCACTTTCTTTGACACATTCTTGGCTTCTTGCTTTAGGCATTTTGGAATCCTATACTTTCAATTCCAAATTGAAACACCCCAAATTGTATGCATACAACCATCAAGGGGTGAAGTGAGAGGTAGCAATAGAAAACTATGTGTGAACAAATGATAGGGCGCCTAAAAAACATTTGAGATGAAAATTATAATTTGGTTTTTTATACTGTAGGGTACAATAAAACCATGAGATGTCTTCAAACTACTATAGGGTATAGAAAATAGGTCCAATTAGAAAAAATTAAACTTAGGATACCCCCTTTTTGTTCTTTATTTTGGCCAAAAGTATTAAATGTTGCTGCCTTTTGAGTGGCATATTCAAAGTGTTCAATAATTTAATGGATTTTACTAATTTCTCAATAGCTGTTGGTTGGCTTTAGGTGGTTGTCATTTAATTTTGGAAGTTGGTTGTTCTTGCTCCGAGCCCTCTATTTGTTGTTCTAGTTGTTCAAGGTTCAGGGTCCAACTTGGAATTTTATAATTGCTTAGTATGCCATTCCATTGTCTTTGTTTTTTGGCTACTATTCAAAAAATACTTGTAACATATTATTTTGCATATTTTGAAGATATGTACAGCAGCTTGAAGCAAATGTACGTATTGCATGTTTTTGCCTATCAAAGAGTTTGCATGATATAAATTATATTTGAGAATTTTTTGTTGTGCACCACAATTTAGTAAAGCATATTAATTTGCATATTGTGAAAACATGTACAGTACATTGAATCAAACAATGTAGATTAAAGCAAAGTTAATATCAAAAAACAATATATATATCATTCATATCAATCATGTAAAAAGGACATAAACCTAAAATTCAATTATAGCATTCAATAATATGATACCTTCTTGGTAAATGAGCGTTAGTGACAATTTTTATGGAAGATAATGTAGTAGTATTGAGTATATTTTTTTGTTAAGTTGTAGTTGAAACTTGAGAATAGTCATTAGTAAGGGAAAAAAAAGTTTGAAAGAAATTTAATGTCTAACAAAAATTGTAGTAGAATTTTTTATTTTATCTAATTTACCATATCATTTGTTCATATCAATTTAGAATTATAAGTAATGCAAGCCCCTTCTTAAATAACCCAAAGTAGGAAATTACATAATGATAGGATGTTTAAAATATATTAAAAAAAACTAATACCCCCTAAAAAATACTTGGTGTTTGCACCTATCCCCTTATTTTTTTACACACTAACCTCTTCAAGATACAACCCTAGAACAATAGGTGTGAAACAACTCTTTCAATCCATATTAAGAATCTTAGCATTAAATTCTCAAATTGCATGCTCATGGCACACCTTGGGGTGTTGCTTCAACGATTGAATTGTTGCTTTAGCAATTCCCGTAAAGTATTTAATGTTTTCACCATTTTGCAAGCCTATTTTGCACTTGATCATTTATTTAGTTGACCATTTTCATGAATCAAATGTACGATAGATCAAGGTTTTTGAAATCCAAGTATGAATTAAATATGGAAATTGATATGTGTACCACACCCAAGGAAAGTTTTAGATTTCTACCATCAAAAAGATGAATTTCAGAATTTGAATTCAGATTTGGACTTAGAGACCATGATTTAGTCTAGAGCCATAAAAAAAGTTGCAATTCAACAACACCCAATGAAAAAGTTTAGTTAGGGAGAAAAGTATTACTTTTACTTTTGTTTGTAAAAAAAGATAAACATTTTCATTAGGTATTGTTGAATTGCAACTTTTTTTATGGTTCTAGACTAAATCATGGTCTTTAAGTCCAAATCTAAATTCAAAATTTTGAAATTCATCTTTTTGATGGTAGAAATCTAAAACTTTTCCCAGGGTGTTGCTACGAACTAGTTCGTAATGACGGTTACGTTGGTTAGAGGTTGATTATCCTTCCTCTTTCCTTCTTAAACCAAGTGAAGAGGTTTGTTCCTCACTTGACATTTTGCTTAATACAATGGAATACTTTCAATGTCACCTTTGCGTCTCTTAGTGTTTGTTTCTACATTAGGTTATGATCTCAAAATAGGAAAGGAATGTCAACTCTTGATCTTGTATTGTAACATAATGTCAAGTCCTTAAGAGTCCACATTTGGATGAAGAGGCAACCGGGTAGAGATGTATTTGGTTTTGACAAATGTGGGATGTTGCCTTTCGGGAAATTATTGTGAAGTAAATAGGCTCGAGAGTTCTTGCAAATTTTCTATGGTGGTAGGAGTAGCAAACAATTTGTGCAGTTTTCTTTTTCCAAAATTTGGCATATTCTACTCAATGTTTCAATGCGTTCTTGGGGTTGTTTGTTGGTTCTATCGAGGAGGTGATTTTAGGTTTTGATGCATTCACCGTGGTTGGTAGATAGGATAACGGCCAATTAATTGGTAGTAATTAGGAAGGAAAGAAAAGTAAAGGCATAAATGAAATAAGGTTAGGGTTAGGAAATACTTGCATCAAGTAAATTATGTTGCAAGTTTCAACAATGCTTATCTACAATGGCAAGATTGTGGTGGGTGAAGAAGGTTAGAGAAGTCATGTTGTGAAGTTAGGTTGAGCTACCATGGATCGTGAGTACATAGCCGAAGATCCGCGAGGGCTTACAATGCCGGAAGAGGTGGAGTCGGAGTTGGCTTCATTTATATAACAACAAATTTAAAATGTTTTTCAAGCGACAATCCTCCACTTGGTGCAAGAACTTTCAGAGCGTGCGACGTTGGGGCCAAGACTGGTAGCGTCATCCACATCTGGGGAAGAAAGGCGAGCACCAAGAAAAATGGAAGAGCCTCGAGGTAATGGATTTCATATCAAGAAATCAAAAGTAGCGGAACCGGATAAGTTTTTCGGAAAGAAGGGTAACGAGGTATACCGGTGGCTTGTACAATTGCGTTTGGTATTCCGAGGTAAGCCACGCACTTATAATTCTGATGCCGATAAAGTCGCTTATGCTCTTTCATATATGACAGGGGCTGCATAAAAATGGATGATGCCACTTTTGCAAGCACTTGATGAAGGACGTGATCATGAGCTGTTGACGGACTATGATGCTTTCCGGAAATTCATTATTGGGGTTTACGGTGACTTGGATAGACAAGGTAACGCAGAAAACCGTTTAGGTCGGTTTAGGCAAACCGGTTCAGCGGCATCATATATTTCTATATTTAATGAATATGCCGCTCAAGTCGAATGGAATGAAGCTAGCTTGGTGGCTTGGTTTCGAAGAGGACTCAAAGATAAAATCTTGGATTCCATAGCCATCGCAGAGATCCAACCACAAAGACTTCAAGATTGGATGGCAATGGTGTCCCGGATTGATGAGAGGCTAAGGGGCCGACGGCAAAATCGGCGGATACAATCCGACTCCCAAAATATTAGAGTTCCAACTGCTTTTTTCCATGATCCAAGAGTGAGGTCTCAAGCAAATTTGGGCCTAGTGCCTATGGAGCTTGACGCGACTCGAGCCACGCAAGCTTTGGCAAAAACAGCAGCAGAACTGCTAGAGTATCAACGCCAGAGGCGATGTTGGAGTTGCGGCGAATTAAGACATATGAGAGCTAAGTGCCCCACAAATCCCTCTAGGCTACTTTCAATTTCGGCTACCATGAAGATAGAAGAAACAGCCTTAGAAAAAGAGGAAGCCCGGGATTGAGTGGGAGGATTCAGTACCCGGACATTGTCCAGACGGTGGCGGCTACAATCCCGAAGCAAAGCACGAGCACAAAATGGGGGGATGATGAGCTTGATCATGAGCAATGTTTGCAATGGAAGAAACTTCTTGTGATCTACAAGGATCCGGGAAATGTATTGACTCCATTGTCTCTACGGGCTACCTTGGATCTGGAGGCCCATGTAACGTTGGATGTCACAATCAACTCTATGGTGGCCTCCACCCTAGTGGACTCAAGAGCCATATGAATGTTCATGCATCCTAGGTTTGCAGAAAAGTGCAATGCAATCCTAAAACTCAAGGGAGCACCAAGAGAAGTCCGG
>OY987251.1:7629218-7754007 GCA_963920765.1 Ulota crispa | reverse complement strand
AGCTTGTAGTGTAAAGTGGCCTTAAGCTTGCTCCACTAACAAGTAAGAGCATCTCTACCAAGGACTTCCCTACATATATCCGGATGAAATTCATCCAAATAGGAAAAACCCTCTTTCACTAGGAGCATGTATCTTAACCCCTAAAGGACCAAGGAGCCCACTTTGGGCTTTATGAGAACTTGGGCAGGCTCTATTGATTTCATGATTTGGAAATTTTTCATGAAATTTTTAAGATAGATGCTACTCATCATAATCTACATGTGAAGCTTTGTTTCATGTCATTCCAATAAGTAATGCAAAAGTTAGAAGGTTTTTTCAATTTCAATGTCAAATCGGGCAGCAAAAAAAAAAAACATATATATATATATATATATATATATATATATATATATATATATATATATATATATATATATATATATATATATATATATATACATTTTAATTTTTTAGAACTTTATAGATTGATACCTACTCAAAAAAAAATTGAACCACTCAATTCCAAATAGTGAGGTAAGAGTTAAAAGGAGTTTTATTTTGCGGGCAATGAAGGTAGGAAGAGGGTAGAAAAAACATATAAAGTTATCTTTTACTCTCAATTTTGAAAATTTTCAAATGAAAATGAAAACTAAAGTTACAAAATGTTTGTTAGAGCATTCTTGCCATTGGGATTAACAATTTTCAAATTCTTCCAAAGCTTATTAGCATATTAGTTATATCTTTCATTTATCAATACCTTTCACTTTACAATTTCTATAAAAATGAATCCAATTTTTTTGGCTAAATTCTTTTATATATGCTTTTGACCCATTTTCTAACATATTGCCAAAATTGCATAAGAAATACAACATATGTGTTTTTCTCTAAAAAGTTTGAAAAACAAAACTTCATCTTCAATTAGGACTAGAAAAGCCCATATTTTGAGATTTAGGCACATTGATCTTGCAATTGGTGGGGATATTCATTCTCAAATTTTAGGACAATGTACTTGTGCAAGTCAACCAAAGGACCCTACGGTTGGATTTGTTAAAAAGTAAGTTTCAATGAAGATTTTGACCTTGCTTTGGGGACTAGTATTTTGAAGCAATTTTGGACCTCTAAACACAAAAGAATTTTAGGGGTTAAATATTTAGAGAATTTGGATGATAGGGGGGTCAAATTCTTTGTACAAAAGACCATGTAAGGAACTCAAGTGCAAAAAACTATATCCTCATTTTTTCCCAAAAAATACAATTTGTTACCCCCTCTCACATTCATCTCTCATTTTCATCTCTCACCTCCATCTCTCTTGACCCATCTCTCTTGACCCATCTCTCTTGACCCATCTCTCTTGACCCATCTCTCTTGACCCATCTCTCTTGACCCATCTCTCTTGACCCATTTTAGTAACTATGGAGGGATAGAGAAGAACTCGTAAGGCTTGCCTATCCCTATATCCATATTTGCTCCCCCACCATCCACATGGGGAGAGGATACGGGAACCCCCTAGTGGAGATGCTCTAAGCTGCAATTGTCGCAGTAAAGAGTAGAATTGCCCTCTCCAAAAGTAAGCTAATACCACCAAAAAGTAAGCTAATACCACCAAAAAGTAAGCTAATACCACCAAAAAGTAAGCTAATACCACCAAAAAGTAAGCTAATACCACCAAAAAGTAAGCTAATACCACCAAAAAGTAAGCTAATACCACCAAGAAGTAAGCTAATACCACCAAAAAGTAAGCTAATACCACCAAAAAGTAAGCTAATACCACCAAAAAGTAAGCTAATACCACCAAAAAGTAAGCTAATACCACCAAAATGTAAGCTAATACCACCAAAATGTAAGCTAATACCACCAAAATGTAAGCTTGCCTAAAATTGCGAGACCTAAGTACATGTGTGCCTTCAAAAAAGTAAACTCATTCCGTCAAAAAAGTAAACTCATTCCGTCAAAAAAGTAAACTCATTCCGTCAAAAAAGTTAGGTTACTCCAAGGAAGAAACAATTAGGCCTAATCCAAGAAGTAGATTTTGTCTTGCTGTGAATCTGCATTGCTAAATAAACATTAAGCTTACGTGTTTGCTAACCAAGTGAACTTGCTCCGTCCACCAAAGCAAAATTCCTTGTGGGAGAAGTAAAATTGTCAGTTGAAAAAAGTGAATCCTTTTTGCCAAACTAGTAAAAAGTGTTTTGTTGCTTTTGCTAAACAAACATAATTTCTCTTGGAAAAAGTGGATTCCTCCCATCCAACAACTTACTAATGCTTAGTGTAGGGAAAAAGCAAATATGCATTTTCAAATCAGTGGACTTGTAGAGGCAAAGAAGTAAAGTTTCTTTTTGAAAAAATTGGAGAAAGAAAAGTGATTTGGTAAGGAATTACTAGGTTTGAAATGATTCTTTTGGAATGCTTTGTAACGCACTTGATGCATATGTATAGGGAATTGGTAGTTCCTTAACATTTTTTTCTTGCTAAACCCGTCACATTGCACCATGTCTAGGAGTTCCATAAAGAAAAGAAGGACAAATTTCATAATTTTTAAATGACCATTTAATGATGATAACTTGCATACTTCTTCCAAGATTACATATATTCAAAGCTATAAAGGTTGACCCCTAAAGGTCCAAGTGTCCTCTTGTGAAAAAAATGTATTTTGGGCATGTACGTATATCTAAACTAGTTTGTGTGACTTTTTGAAACTTTTATTGAAAATGTGAATTCAAAAACCTATAAAGACATCTTAGCCTTTCTTCATTCCAATATTTGACAAAGAAGTTATGCAAGTATTTCCAAAACTAAGCAAGCAGGGACATTTTGGGCAGGGCCTCTCCTCATGAAAATTTGGAGGAATTTTAGCCCAAATGCCTCAAAGATGGTTCAAGAGATGGTCCCATGCACATAGTACAATAGAAGTGTAATAAAAGTATAATGGGTCAAATTCTCATGTATGTAAACTCCTCAAGGCAAAAAAGTCAAAGCCCTAAGTCACTAAGTGCAAACCTTAGATTTTTAAAAGAAAAGGGATTAAGAGCAGCTCCACTACACACTCAAACATGGACTAAATTGCTACTTTAGCGATTTAGGTGGGAATTGAGTCCTCCACTACATACTAGCAACTCATTTCTAGATATTGTGGACATCCGCTATAAGTGCCCATTCACACTACTCTCCAGGTCTTTTGTGTTCATATTACAACTCACGGAAGGACTCAAATCTGTTGACGGCTTGTTCTTACTTGTTTTTCTTCCGGATGCTAGAGAGAATAAGCAACAAAGTAGTGTGAGTGCATGGGGGAAGTACTCCCAAAAGGGTGGATCTGATACGTGAAGTGGCCCGCATGGTAACTCGTCAAATCTCTCGTCACATTTGGTGTTGCGGAAGAGCGGTGGCAATGTTCTAAGAAGAGAACCAGTAGTGCAATATAGACTTTTACTCTACCTAACAGTGTTGCCTATTACAAAAGATTTTTCTTTTTGTTGTATTCATAAATTCATATTATGATAAAATTTGACAATGGCCATTGTGACAAGAATTGGCCTCCTATTCCTAAAAGACTCATTTTTTGAAGTTGGGGCCATGTCAAATTTGTTTTTGAAAATTTTGAACAAATTTTGAAAATCTGGCTTTGACTCTCAGTGTAAGGATTTTAAAAGGCTGTTTTCAACAAATCAACCAATTTAAAAGCCAAGACTGTAAATCAAAAAGGCTCCACAGTAACCTCAACTCCTTGTGTAAATCCGCCCTTACTTTGTTAAATGAATTGTTAACAGTAAACACATAACTACACTAATGGTGATGTTTTAGTATTATGGTATGTATTATATTATTTACCCTATCACTTACCTCACTTCTATTCTCAGTTGGTCCCACATTTGATGTTCATGACAACCAGTGTTACTATTATTACTTTAGTGCAAGCTAAACTACTACGATACTAGTTTTAAAAAATTGGCAAATATTAGTTAAGTGACATAATATTGTTCATGTTGACATTCATTGTTGATAATATTAGTTGTAGACATATAATGTTACAAATTCTAGTAGGGGTTGTTGGCACTAAGTACCCTTAATAGCATAGTGCATATCCCAATATTTGTGGATCCACAACAATTAAGGTGAAAGCACTCATATCCAATAACTTAAGCGATTATGCTAAAATGACAAAGAGTTTGAGTCAACAAGTATTTTTCCCATGTAGGAAGATAAGAAATATTGGGATTGCAAGTTTTTGATAATTTTATTTGAAAATTTGAAAGGGGATTGATATGTCTAGTTGTCTACCACACCCTTTTAGCTATTTTACCACACTCCCAAGGTAAATTTTAGATTTCTACCATAAATAAGCTAAATTTGAGAATTCGGAATTCAGATTTGGACTTAGAGACCGTGATTTAGTCTAGAATCATAAAAAGGTTGTAATTGAACAACACCCAATGAAGAAGCTTATCTTTTTTCATAAACAAAAGTAAAGGAATACTTTTTCCTTGAGCTAAGCTTTTTAATTGGGTGTTGTTCAATTACAACTTTTTTTATGGTTCTAGTCAAAATCAAGGTCTCTAAGACCAAATCTGAATTTCAAATTCTCAAATTCAACTATTTGGTGGTAGAAATCTAAAATTTACCTTGAGGGTGTGGTAGACATATCAATTCCCAATTTGAAATTACTGTGAATTTTGGGAGTCAATAAGTGTTCCGGACCCATTACCAATGTCTAGACTCATGCAATTCTAATAATAGCCAAACCACTTATAATTAGCTCATTACTTTCTACCTCACTTTGAGACGTGTGGCATGACTTAAGTGGCCCCAACCTTAAAAAGGACAAAAGAATACATTCCAAAACACCTATCTTTACTTATAGTGGAAATAGCACACCCTACCAGTTTGGTATGGAGCGTTGGTGGAAATGGGTGCTTCCACCTTAGGGCTAGTTTCCATAAGGGGGATCAGAGGACATCCTAAACTCCCTTTGGCCCTTGCCATAATGGTTGGAGGTCCATGATCCCCTTCGATTGTAGGTCCAGCCTCTGACCCTACTTTTTGGGCTTTCTGGGGCTAGAGGGCTTGGACCTCTATCTTGGACGGGGGCCTCATGCTTCATGCCCCATGTGGCAATTTTTTTTAAATAAAAAATAAAAATAGTAAACTTATTGGAATAAGTATTTTATTACAACAAGTTATACCCCTAAAGGACTGACTGTCTGTTTAGGGAACAAATGGGATTTCAAGCATGTACCTATGGCTAAACTACTTTGTGTGATTTTTTGAAACTTTTATGGAAGATGGGGAATTCAAAGACTTGTGAGTACATCTAATTTTGTTTTCATTTTGACATTTTTTGAAGAAGTAAAAAATGAATTTCTGAATTTTTTTGGAGATGGGGTAGTTTAGGCAGCTGAATTTTTTTTTTGAAATTTACATTTTTTTAAAATAAAAATCTGAAATTGGTTCTTTGAGTTTACATATATATGGGAAGCTTTGAATCATTCATTTCCAATAAATGAGATGAAAGTTATGAGGACTTTTAGTTAACTCGTAGATATGGAGTCTTTCTTTTGATAACATAATTTTCTCATTCTAAAATGAAAAAAGTAATAATAAGTTGATGAAAAAATGAAACAAATTTTCATTTAACTCTCAATTTCTTAAAGTTGGTACACTAAACTTGTTAGAAATTTATTCTATTTTAATTTATGTTCCAAGCAAATATAGTCTTTTGTCAAAAAAAAGAAAAATAATACTTTAACCCTTTAAGGACCACGCGACCATCTTTTGTTCGCTGGGAGTGGTTTTGGCATGTAGGTTGAAATTGCTCAATAATTTGGAATTTGATCTTGAAGTACGCATATGATCACAAGAATTTTGCATCCATCTAAAAAAATAACAATGCAATTGGGTATGTGAGTTGATAAACAATGGTGTTTATACGGCATGGCTTCAAAATACGTATCCAATTTTTGTCAAAGATGGATCAAAGCAACAACACAATACATCAAGTATGCAAGAAGAATGTCATATTTCAATTGCGCAATTCTAAAAAATTTCAAATTGCTTAAGAAATACGCTTGTATTGTTTTCATATATGGTAGTAGTATAATTGTAGTATTTGAAGATCTATTGAAATGTTGTTGTCATTTTGGCTTTAAAATTTATCATCTCACATTTAAGGCCAATTCTTGATTGTTTTCACCAATTGGATTTTCCAAAATAATTATCAAATTTTTTATAGAACCATTTTAGGGTAGCAAAGAAAGTGGGTTTTTTGACCCTTTTGTCCACTTAGCTACACCTTGTCATTGCTATTTTTGTCTATTTTGTGTGAAACTAGTCTTGTTGGAAAAGTGGGAAACCTTGCTTTCTAGAAATGTAAGGCTCTTCTCAATCAAAGCTTGCATGAAAGGTTAACATTCAAAACTAAACAAGAATTAAACACAAGAGATTTTCCGCATATAGCTCACTCAATCATTATAGTATTTCACCTCCAATGGTAGATCTAGCTGAAATTTTGGTGCTTTACAATAAACAAGGTGTACTTTCCATTTGTACGGTTGGATTATTGAAAATGGGTCCATATTTGAGTCAATTCCAAATCTAAGCTTATAGCCCCTGTTTTTAGTGGATTCTGTAAAAATGGGTGTGGTCTTTAAAGGATTAACACAAGCGCAGCTAATAAGAAGTGTAATTGTAAAAATGAAAAAAACATCTAATAATCAATCATATTTTTCCCACAAAATAGAAAACAAAATTTCAAATTTCAAATTTCAAATTTGTAAAACCAATCGACCAAAAACTTTAGAAATTTTGGAGCTGTAAAAAATTAATATTCTCATGAGATTCTAAATTTAATAAATTATTTAATTTGTTAGTCAAACTTAATGCAGTTCTTTACACAAAAAAATCAAAAAGTAATTTAATCCTTAAACGTCTATTGGGTAGCCATGGCCTGCCCACGCTGTAGCTTCAAGTCTTCAACAATGTTTTGATTGATGGGCACCAATAGTATTGCTTCTAAAAGTTTCAAAAGGCAATAGTGCATACCGGCCTCATGAAAATTGCAATAAGGGCAGCTTGGGACCTAACACCATGATTTTGAATTTTCTCACAATTTAAGTTACCTAAAAATATGAGCATAATTGATAAGATTGTTTTTTGCCTTCTATGATGGATCATGTGTTTATGGTCACTTTGGAAAAAAAACAGATGAAAAATGACCTTTTTTAGTTGAACACAATGTTTTTTTAGGGCCAAAGGACAATAATCGTCCTCATGGGCATTTAGGGGTTAAGAAAAATTTAAAAAAAAATTAAGACACTCCTCCTCCAACTTTCCCTATGGAAAGCCTTGAGGGCTCAGAAGAGTCCAAGAGGGTCCAAAAGGGTACAATAGGGTTCAAGAGAGTCTGACCCCCCTCTAGCTCCTGAACATTGTGGCGCTCCATGGAAACTAGCTCTTAGTAAGGTAGGAGCACCCCTCACCATTAGTGTCGTCATCCCCAATATCTACTTGTGTTAGTGATGTGAGTGACTAACAATTAAAAGAAATTTGGTTATGGGTGACAAAGTGATGGTTATGGGTGACAAAGTGATGGTTATGGGTGATTGACATGAAGATTTTGAGTGCCCTAGCATCTCACTATTTAAGAACTCCTCAAGTTAGTGTTATGAGTGTATGAGCACACAAAAGACATCTCCTATACACAACTATACATTTTCAATGATTTAGGACTTCGAAAAAATCTTTGTGAACAAGATGCTTACAATTGGAACTTTCAAAATTGATGCCAATATTTTTTATTTCCTCTTCCTAACTTAACACTATTATTCTTCAAAATTCATCAATTGATTTTCCTACCCAAAACCCTTAGTTTCACGCTTATTATGGGTGCTCCTACCTTATGTGGTAATTTTAGAGTATGGTAATTTTAGAGTAGAATTTTACATGTCGGAAGAAAAAGGTGGAATAAAAAAAAGCCTTATAAACACCAAATTCTCAATATCACAACCCTTTCATTGCAAACCCGGCCAAACAATCACAGCAAAGTTCCCTCATCATTGTGGCTGTCTCTTCAGAGATTGCTGGTGAGCTTGTATTTTTTTTCTTTCTCAGTGGTCTTGTTTTTCTGTTTTTTTGCGGGAAATAATAAGTTCAGCTTGCTCTGATAGTTTCTTAGTATTCGAGAAGTTTGTTGCGGTATTTCATTTCCTATCTTTAGGTATGCATTGTTCAATTAGAAAAGAGAAAAAACAACACGCAAGTGATCACACCGCGGAGCGACAACTCTTATTATGGCTTCCACTAGTTTACATACCCGTTGTACCAACAAAGGCAATAAAAATATTATTGTAATAAACAAATTGTGCAATAGTAATCTTATCCCCGTGCCCCCCTATTCCCATACCCCTTATCTTCTTTGACCTTCAGCAAAGGCTTTGAGCCCTTGGTACGCTGCCTCTATAGCCATAGCTCTTGGAAGGCGTAGAGCCTTTGCCCCGTACCCCTTATCCGTGTGCCCCCAAATTTTACTTTATTTCATTTATAAATTTAGTTAAACATGTTCTTTTACTCTATTTTACTTTACATCCAATATGAGATTCTTTTACACATATTAGATTAGATGCTTGTCGTTGCAGGCATTCACAAAACTTTCTTAACACAACCGCTTAGCCTGTAAGGTAGGAGGTTCCAAAACCAAGCGGGTTCTAAAACCAATCAATTCTAGGAACTCCTAACATTTTGGAAACAATATCTACTACTCTCATTGATGAGTTAGGTGAGCTTAGCATAATGCTAAGCTCACCTAACTCATCAATGAGAGTAGTAGATATTGTTTCCAAAATGTTAGGAGTTCCTAGAATTGATTGGTTTTAGAACCCGCTTGATTTTAGAACCTCCTACCTTATGCCAAAAATTTGATACATGGGCTTGTCTTTTTGAGTTTTCACCTGGAGGACCTGCAGCTGGTACTTCTTCTTGATTAAGGCTAATTAGTTGCTTCCTCTGATTAAGGTTAATTAGTTGCCTCCTTTTTCGTTGATTTGCCATCCTTATGTACAAGAGCCAAAAATCTCTCGAGGTTGAAATTTTGTTCCTATAAATGACTTCTTTTTATTAATGAATCCTTCAAAGCAAGATTTTCTATGAGGGACAACAATAGCTAATTGTATTTCTATTCAAGCATCCGTGTAAATAAATATTGAGGGAAGCCGTGCTTACGCCACTGTGTAATTTGAAGGCAAACAGAGTGCATGCTTAGATGAGTTGTTGTTGATATTGGTTTAGTAGACGGCATTAACTTATGTCCCTAAACGGTTTAGGACTCCACCACATGCACTTTGAAGGATGGATATTATATTTTTCTTTTTGCATTGATATAATGTAGGTTTGTCTGGTTACGCTGTATTGCTGTCATGGTTAATTGAACTCTGGAAGTTGTGATTGTTGTTCATGAGGAGAAAATTTGTCCTAATCAAGTGGTCCTAATCAACACAAACATGTCCTAATCAACACTATTATGTTCAAAATGTCCTAATCAAAAGGTCCAAATCAAGACAATATTGTTGATTGGGTCCTATTTTCTTGTAGTGATTGTTGCTAGTGCAATGACAAAGGAGACAATAACATTGCAAAAGAGTGAACAGAATTTACTGGCTACTCTTGTATAGTAGAGTTGTAGCCAATGGTTTGCTTGATTGAAAAAAGTAAAAGTAAAAAGAGAGGTGCGTTCAATTATGCTTTTGGTTCAGAATTGTGTTGCAAATTTTTGGTAAACTTTTCTAAAATTCCCAAACTCTACTCCAAGTATACATGAATGGAGGATGTAGAGAGAAACCTATTGTTGCTACAAAAGCAAGTCATTTAAGTTACCTCCTGCAGATTTGTCGTGTATACTCTAACATGAAGGATTGATGTTCCAATTTGAGGTTTATGTTTCAACAAACATGTGTAATGATTTGTTATATAAAAAGATATATGGTTTTGCATGGTAGCATGACCTTAAAGTATATATAGATATGCATTGCTTATCAATGGTTGTGGAGAGTTCAATGTAGCAAGGTTAGAAGTTAAGCAGTGGGGATACGGTGGTTGTGATTTCTAGAAGTGCTTGTGTTATTTGCTCTAGTATTCATTGTGGTTTGGGTTTTATGATATCCAGGCTTAGGTCCACTCAATGGTGAGGATTCTAATGCTAGGATGGTGCAGCCTCAATTCTTGAAATTAAGCTCTTGTGATTCAGCAAGCACGGACATCCAAAAAGAGTCTTCTCCATGGAAATCGCTACATAGTGATATTCTTGAATGAGCCCTTGCTTTGATTCCCTTACCAGAGGTCTTTCGACTACGTTGTGTGTGCAAGAAATGGAACGCTTTGATACAGTGTGCGCAATTTCAAGAGTGGTCTTCAAGATGCCCTATAGCATGGGTACCATTCTATGTGCCTTGGGTTAGATGGAATGGGATAGGATCGCGTGCAGTTTCATGGTCTTCATACAACCTTGCTAAATGGAAGTGGATATGTATGCCTCAGTTTGAACTCCCATTGCTAAACCAGACCTCTTGCTGGGTTTTGGTGACTACCAACATAGGACTTGTTTGCTTTTGATCTACAGATGGTCAAGGAGTTCTTGTTTGTAATCCTTTGACCAAGAGGTGGAAGGAGCTTCCCTATGTGAGGTTCCCTATGGGATTGGACTATAGTTGCACGATAATCAGTTACATGATAGTTGACAAGCCTAGAAACTCTTACAAGATCCTCTTTGCAGGTAATGCAATTATCATTGTCGCCTTGCCTTTCATTGCCTATTACACTTAAGCCGCTAGTTGCAAGTTTTCTTGCCTCTTGGAGGTCATATCTTGGATCTCACTCCTTTTAAAACCTTAAGTGCTCAAATGACCAAGACCAAGCACTTCCATATCAGTAGGAGGTGAAGTAAATGATTTTGGAAATTTAATAGGAGGAAACAAAATGGACCATGAAAAATGACAAAATCATACCCTGAATCTGAAATGGAAAAAAATGAATGTTGTGAAAACTACTATGAGCTTTGGAAGTGTTAGTTTTTATTTTGAGCTTGGGCACTTAGGGGCTCACCAATGGTTTACAATCTAGATGTGAGAATTCAATTATGTGGTTGCTTTATAGGTATTTTGATACTAATGAAATTGAGCTCCATTCTTGCAGGTAATAATGCTTACAGTTGTTCCGATTCCAGATATGGCATGGTGGATTTGTACAACTCCATGACAAACACATGGAGTATTGGTCCAAATATTCCTATTCATATTGATTTGATATGTGGAGCTTATTACAATGGTAAATTTTATTGCTTGATAAGGCAATTCCATAGAGGTTCACATGCAGTTGTGATAAGATTGGATTTGACCATGTTGAGATGGAGAGAGGAAATCATTCCAATTCTAGAAAGATTTAGGTATGATCCTTTCATTGTAGCTTGCTTGGGTCGGATATACTTGGTGGGTGGAAGGAATGATACAAACAACTACCCTTTAGCACGCGTTGTCATTTTCCAACTCAATCAAAGTAACAAATGGACCAAAGTAACCAAAGATTCAGATGAGCACCTTTGTGGGTACTCAAGATTAATTCTTGGATGCGAGTCAAATGGATCAAAGATTTATTTGGTTACAAATTTGTTGCCCAAGTGGATTGCGGTTTACAATTGTGCAACGAGTTGTTGGGAAAAGCCCATTCAAATAGGCGCTGGCTCTATTTTTGATAAGCAAAATCTCTTTCAGACTAAGTTCACCTTCCAACCCAATCTCCAAGTTGCACCTTGAGGAGGACCATACCTTGAGGAGTTTTATGGAGAATTTGATACATTCCCTAGTTTTACTAAATACTTTCAGCAATTATTATTTTTGCTTAAGAGCTGCATGAAGCTCATTTATTTTCTTGGTACAAATGCTTTTATGTACCATTTGACAGACTTCCAAGTTTTTGAGTTACTCAGCATATTTACCAAAATGTAATGTTTTTGATTGAATTAAACAAAAATCTTTTTCTTAAGGTAGCTGCATCCATAACCATAACTCTTCCTATGGGTGTGACCTATAAATGGACCCAAAATTGCTGAATTCTATCCCCAACACCGCAAGTCTAAAAAAGTGATGGTAGGCCTAGAGGGTGTTAACCCTTTAGAGACCACTGAACCATATTTTGGTTCAAGAGAGTGGATTTTGGCTTATAGAGTAAAATCATTCAACAATTTGGAACCAATATTGAAGAACGCTTGTGCTCACAAGAATTTTGCATCCAACCAAATAAAAAACAATGAAATCAGGCATGTGAGTTGATAAATAATGATGTTTATATGGCATGGCCTCAAAATACGTATCCATATTTGGCCAAAGATGGATCAAAGCAACAATACAATACACCAAACATCCAAGAAGAATGTCAAATTTCAATGGTGCGGTCCAAAAAGTTTCCAAATTGCTCAAGAAATACACTTGTACTGTTTCTCTGTACGGTAGTAGTATAATTGTAATATTTGAAGATCTATTGAAATGGTGCTATCATTTCATCTTAAAAATTTGTTGTCCTATATTTAAGGCCAATTTTTTATGTTTTTTCACCGATTGGATTTTTCATAGCATTTATCAAGTTTCTTGTAAAATTGTTTTTGGATAGCAAATAAAGTTATTTGTGAAGCTACTAAATGGAGTCCTGAATTGGCTACAGCTTGTGAAGTTTGGAAAGAAATTAAATTTGAATTTGATACAATTGATACTATATAATTTAAATTTTTATTTAATTTTTATTTTTGTCAAAATAAGTTTTTAAATTTAGTAAAAAAAAAACAAAAAAACTAGCAATAAGTAGAAATAAATCTATAGATTTTTTTCTACTTATTATTAACCTATTACTAATTAGGTATTTTTAGTGGGATTTTTGACCCTTTTGGTTCACTTAGCTACACCTTGTGATTGCTATTTTTATCCATTTTGTGTGAAACTAGTCTCACTAGAAAGGTGAGAAACTTTGCTTTCTAGAAATATAAGGCTCTTCTCAAACAAAGCTTGTATGAAGTAGTAAGACCCAAAACCACACAAGCACAAAAACTAGAGATTTTCACCTACAACTCACTCAATCATTAGAATATTTCACCTCCAATGGTAGATCTAGTTGAAATTTTGATACTTTATAATGAACAAGGTGTACTTCCCATTTGTACGGTTGGATTATTGAAATCATGTCCATATTTGATTCAACCGCACATCCAAGTTTATTACCATGGTTTCTAATGGATTTTGTGAAAATGTGTGTGGTCTTTAAAGGGTTAATAGTAACAGCTTAGAAGACAATTAAGTCATAAATGGGCTCAATGTTAAATAGTATGTATCAACAAATTTTGTTAGAAGAAGGTAGTTGGTGGGGGTTATTAGTTTCAAACTTGGTGGCTACAGGTGTCATGGATACAATTAACCCCTAAAGGCCCAAGCACTGTTTTTTGGCAACATAGCAATCTTGAGCAGCTCACTAAAAGTGGATATTTCATCTAATTTCTTTGAAATTTTCACACATGATGTACTCAAAGAGTAGCTTTAGTTTCAACAATTTCATAACTTTTACATGGTTCAAAAGTTATTGCATGACATATTGTTTTTTTTAACTGTGGGCAACTTGGGCAGCTCAAAAAACTTATTTAAGAATTACGTTTTTTATTTCTTTTTTAGAAACAGGTTCTTTAGACTTATGTGTAGGCAAGAAGTTTAGAATCATTTGATTTCAGTTAATGAGATGAAAGTTACAAGAAGTTTTAGTTTGCGGATAGGTATGGTTTTGAGAGACTCCATACCTACTCGCAACTAAAACTTCTTGTAACTTTCATCTCTTTAATTGAAATCAAATGATTCAAAGCTTCTCACTTACATATAACTCTAAAGAACCAATCCCAAAAAAAAAATTCAAAAAAATGTAATTTTTAAAGAAGTTTTTTGAGCTGCCCAAGCTGCTTGGAGTTCAAAAAAACAACATATCATGCAATAACTTTTGAACCAAGTAGTCAAAAGTTATGAAAATTGTTGGACCTTAAAGGTACTCCTTGGGTACATCATGTGTGAAAATTTCAAAGAAAAAAAAATCCACTTGTAATGAGCTGCCTAAAATCCATTTTGTCCCATGAAGGGACAAGTGGGCTTTTAGGGGTTAACAAAACAATTTGCAATGGCTGCAATTAAATTTTTTAATAGTTGTGGGGTTTAGTTGCAATGGGCAAAGGGGAGTGGAGTGTAAGGAGCCCGTCTTGGTGACTCCCAAATTTTCCATTCCTTTTGCCCCTAGTAAGACTTAATGCTTTAACCTTTTGAGCACGTTAAGTATTTGTTTTTTATTTTGTTTTTTGTTCAAAGTGTAGTGGGCTAAGATACCTTGGATATTGCCATTTGAATCATTATGATTCAAATTATTGAATTTTACATAAATCCTCCAATTTTGCCTAGTATATTTGTAAATTTCATGACCATTTGGCACTCAAAGATTTTTTGAAGTATGTTTTACATCTCCATTTCATTTGAAAATTCTCCTACACAATCACAATTACTTAACTTAGTTTTCTTCAACTTTGTGTAGAGCAATATTTTTGTTATAAGCATAGTCAAATGCTTCTGAAATTTTTGGGCGCAAAGGGAAAAAGCTTTTCTTCACTTCAATTGTCAATGTCTCACTTCTCTTCCCCTAAAATGAGTTGATTTTTTCCCACAAATACCTCATGTAGTCTTGGGCCAAATTCTACAGTTGGATTTCCAAAAAAACTATTTTTCCTACCTTTCTACTCATTCCCCTAAAAGTGACCGTTCTTAAGTAACTTTTACAAAAAAAGGGCTTAGGCCTTTAGGGACAAGCCAGGTAAAGCATAAAGGAATGAAAGAGTGGTCAAAGTTATGGGACATGAGTTACACACACATGCACAACATGATTCACCAAGCTAGCGTTTCTAGCAATCACCTTTGTTCTAGATCTAATAAATATAAATTTTGTCCTTTTCTTTATGGAACTCCTAATCATGGTGCAATGTGGTGGATTTAGCAATTCCCTTATTTATATATATTCATTTGTATGTATATATATAAATGTACATAGATATTTGTGTATGTGTATATGTATATAGAATTTCTAAAAATTATTCTAGTACACAAATTTATTTAAACTCCTAAAGGCTTTTGACTATATTTCACCAAAAAACACTCAAAATGGTTTGTTTTGATAACAAAGGCAAAAAAAACTTCAAAATGAAATCTTTGTGCACTTCATCGTAAAATCTAATAGTATGCTACTTTATTATGTTGTACTAAAATAGTAAAATGATGAAAGATACTCACAATATAGATTGTGAGATTATAAGGTATGAAGTGGGATATAACATTACAAGGGATTTGGACTCAAGAAAGGGCTGTGAGTTTGGATGTTCCCAATGCCACTGCTGGTTGTCAAAAAAATAACAAAATCAAAATCAAAATCAAAAAAATCAAAAAAGTCAAAAAAAGTTTTTTTTCCAAAAATAGTAATTAAATAATCTAACGTGGTTGCCCTAGTGCCATGTCAGACTGCTGCAGATTGCCCATGTGGAGGTGTTGTGGAAGTGTTCCCAAAGTTCCCATAGTTTTGGGGGAAGGGGCCCATTCTTGGGTCCAAATCCCTTGTAATGTTTTTTTTGGAGGCAATCAGATTTTGGGCAACTCAAGTTTAGGGAGGCTTTTCACTACAAGAAAACACTTATCAATTTGGACATTTTTTTTCAATTAGTTCATGCTGATTAGGACACTTTTTTGTCAATTTGGACATGTTCTTATCAATTTGTTGTTGATTTGGACGTTTCAGTCAATTCGGACATGTCATTGCAAACAATTTTTCTTGTAGTGTTTGCACCATTAGATTTCACTTTTTCTATTGTAATTTTTCAAATTGACTTTTATAATAGAGTTGGTCTTGTGCCTAAAAAATTTCATAACATTTTGAACTAGAGAACACATATTAAAAAAATAGAATACAAAACTAGCTTCAAGAATACTCTCATACAAAGCCCATTTTCAACATTTTTTAGCTTCCACATACGATAATATTTTTAAAATGTGAGCAACAAAAGTTTAGATTTTAGCTTGCTTCAGAGGAGGGAAAAAAATGAAGAAAATTGGCCAAAAATTGTGGTTTTGATAAGCTTGATCAACATATGGCCACTTATAACAAAGGGGAAGTTAAGGGCAATAAGCAAAAACAATTGCTTTCATGGAATGAGGTTGGATAAGATCTAACAAAGAAGATTCTTTGCCCCTCAACCTTTGGGCAAGATTCCAAAATTTTAGCTGCAATGTAACAAAATTGCCTAGGCTACCCTTTAACCCCTCACCGCCCTTGGAATTTTGGAGTATCTCAAAATTTGCTTGAAAGTGAACAAACTGCTTGTATTTTGATCAATCTTATCATTTTTTTTTGAAATGTAACTATACAAATTCAAAGTAGACATGTTATAGATTGCATACAAAAAGAAATCACAACTATATCACTTATGGATTGAAATATTATAATGTTTGATCATGAGGGTGTTAAAATTGTGAAAGTGATTTGAAGTCTTTCAATCCTCTTTTTGTATCTCAAACCTAAAATTGAGGGTACCAAAAAATTGGAGTGTAAAGTACAACATGCATAACCCCAATCAATTTACGGCTTCTCAAAATCTATTCTACAATTTTTTTAAATGAATTTTTAATGCATTTTTTTCTTCAAGTTCTAGTGTACTTGAGGCTCATTTCCAAGAGCCTTCAACACTAGAAAGTGAAGATTTGCAATGGGCATATTTGCACAAAATCTTGAATAGACAAATCATGTTAATTCATTTTCAAGATTAGACTCTTGATGCTGAAACTAGACTTCAACAACAATTTAGATATAATAATAACCACACAAAAAATCTTCAAAAAACTTTTGGTATCCCTAAAGAGAATTTAGAAGGGCAAAATAAACGCCCCTCGGGCGTTGAGGGGTTAATCCCTGAGCGCCCGCAATGAAATCCAAAAAATGAGGCTAGAGGGACCATGCTCAAAAACATTGTACGCCCTGAGTTAGGAACTTAAATCAAGGAGGATTCATTGCTAAAATAGCTAAAAGGGTGTTTGATACACCCAACTACAAATTTGCAAAATTTTTGACCGTACCATTTCAAAAATTATAATTGTCAAAGCACAATTGACTATGTGGCAAGTGACCAATTTGGGGGGGTTTGTGGCTATGGATGCAAAAAATCATGCCTCAGAGGAGGCTCCTTTTGATGAAATTTAGGTAGGAGTGCAATTTACAAGTATCTTGCTTGCTGCTAGATTTGGTGATGTTCTAACATTTGCAAGGTGCTTTTTTAGAGGCCCGAAGTTGCAAGGCTTACACGGCATGGTGGACAATAGACGGGGTACAGGTATGACTTTAACCTCCACAAGAACACGGCTCCCGATGTTATAGCTACAAAACCCTTCTCCAATCTAAGGCATGCATGCCAAAATTCCCCTAATGGAATGGAATCGGCCATAGCCGATGGTCTCTATCCTTTTACCTAAACCCTAAACCGCATGAAATGAAGTTCTAGTGTATTATAGTCATACTTGACTTGCACAATCCATGCTTGTACAAGTGGTAAAACCCCCATTGCCCACTATGTGGCAAAAGAGTACTACTGTTTCCTAAGCCAAGTATAGTTTTCCAGGCAATACACTTTTGATTTGGAATTGGTATTGTGGAAATTTTGATTTTGGAAGGCCATATTTTGGCTAGTGGGCACTCAGGGGTTAAGCAAACAAAATCACATTCCATCATAACTTTTTTCCTACCAATCAAAATGGTTTGAAAATTGTTGCATTAGAAAGCTACTCCTTGGGCACTCATCCTCTAAGCTTTTTGTGGGAATACATTTATTATTCTACACATACAAGCTTACCCAAAATTGCTATGTTGCCTAACAACACTATTTTGGGCCTTTAGGAGTTAAATGTAATTATTTTTTTGTAAAATTTTAATTTTATACTCTATTTACATCCATTTCTACCTTCAATTCTTCTATTCCAATTTTTTGTTGATGTAAGGGTTTGATTGTGCATTTTTTTCCTAAAGGAATTACATGTCTTGCCTTTGAGTGTTCATTATCAATAATGGATGAAAATTTGAAATTCATGAGGTTAACCCTTAAACGCCCAAGGGGGTAAGGGCAAAACATAGATTTGTTAAAGAATGATACTTTTGTAACTTCATTGTAGTTTGTTTCAATAGAGAAAACAAGAATCATGATGTTTAGTAATTATCTATAAGGTCAAAATATCAAAAAAGGTTTTGGATTCTTATTTAATGAATTTAGAAGCATTCACCATTAAATATTCATCAAAATTACAAATTTTATTTATAGAATCTAAACTTTGGCATGATTGGTTAAGAATAAGCATTCTATCCTAAAACTCAAGAATGCAATATTTTTGAATGAGAGAACACCATTAGTTTCCAAAAATAGTAAACTTTATAACACTAGCAAATATTGAAATGTTTGTCTTTAAAAATTCATCCTTGGTGGAGTTTAACTTGGATTGACATAATTCAAATTGGGTTAGAAAGTAGACTTGCTTTTCTAATTGAATGCATTTTTTGTTTTTTCAAAAAAAAAAAAACCCATCTCAGGTAGCCTATAAAAATAGGCAGCAACCAAAAAATGGTCAATTGGGCATTTAGGGGTTAAGAATTCAAACTTTGTACCAAAGGATTTGATTTAACTTTGATTCAATATGGCATATGACATGGCAAGTAGGTTGTGTCTCAAACTTGTGAGGGTCACAATTTGCTATTATGGGATTATAATCTCCAAGGTATTTGGATGTTGAAATGAAACAATGAAGGTAGTTAAATTGCACAACTAAGGCAAGGTCTTTTTATTTTGTGCTTATCCCTTGAAGGTTCTTGTTCTCCTTTTTATGTAAGGTAAAAGCACCCACTACCAACAATGTACCTAATGTCATTACTCTCTACACAAGGTGGTCGTTCTAGAACTTAAATCTAGGAAAGGCATAGAAAGCTTATTGTTGTTGACCAAAATGATAAGCTATCTATGGTACACCTAGATTTTAATTTTGGAATGACCATCTTGTGTAGAGAGTAATGCCATTACGCACTTGGTATTGAGTGCTTCTACCTTAAATGCACTTTGAACTATAGGGAGAGGGAGGTGGAGGTGTATTTATTGTCACATAAATTATATAACTTCCTTAAACTACAAGGTTTTGTTTTATGCGTCACATTTTAGTTCACCCTTGGTGCAAATGTACCCTACAAGCGCAAGGGATGAAGCATGTAGATTTGGAGCTCTTAACCCTTAAGCGCCTCAACGAGAGGATCTTGTTGCTAGGGATTACAACTTGATCTCACTTTTTCTCTTGATTTGTACAATGGAAACAGTCATGGCTGGTCCCCATTAGTAGAGAAGGTAGTCCTTTTTCAAATCCTACAGTCACTATTTTTGAATGTAATTTTCCAAGCTCTTGTGGCCATTACTCCCCCATTTTCTTCTAAACCCTAAAACAACTTTGGGCGCTCAGGGGTTTAGGCAAAGGAAATTACTTCCTACAAAAATTCCAAAAACAAGATATGTATTTTTGCAAGAATAAATCTTTCTTCTTGACATGAACAAATTCAAAACCTTCCACAAAAACAATGAAGAACCCAATGATCAAACTACTTTCAAAGTTGAACAATAAACCAAATAAAAATTATACACATTTGAGTGTACTTCATCCATTTCATAAAGCTCTCACGACAAGAATTAGAACCATTCATTGCCCAATCAATGGATGCTTGCACTCATAGAGTTAATTAATAACAAAAAAAATGGTGTCTTACAATGTCCAAGTATCACAAAAGGGCAATAAAAGCCAATACTAGTATAAACAAAGTTACATTCGATAAGAATTTACTTATGTGCTTTCATGAATTAGAGATTTACTAATAAAAATTGAAGTATTCACAATATTATATTCGAATGTCAAAATTACTTGGTATTATTTAAGGATTCAAAACATAAGATATTAAGATAATAAGGTAAGTACATGTAACCCTTAAATGTTTGAGCATGTCGTTGCAATTATTATAATACAAGGTTTTTTTCTTGTATTTGGAATGGTTTCACACCTTTACTACATTTGAGATTAATCAAGAAGATGAAACATAGATGAACTCAGTTCTAGTGAGTTATTTGAGATCCCAAATTAACTTGAGTTCTTGTTGGTAGCATATGCCAATTATACGGTAGCATATATACAATGCTATGTGGTCATTTAAGGATAATATGGACACTCAAAAGTTAGCTAGCCTAATTGCCATACATCAAAAAGGATTCTTAGTTCTAAATAGCAAAAGAACACAAGAGGCATTGTGTTGAGAGAAGTTACTCTAAAAATATCTACATCATTACATGCAAAAGGTCTCACACACAAGCTTGAATAATAATTGCTTCAAGCCCTTCAAAATAATTTCATGGTACTCAATATTAGTATGTCAAGCAATGATTCTTTAACGCACTATTCATTTTAAGCTTAGTGAATTTTATTGTATATTTCACTTAACCCCTAAAGGACCAAGCCCTTTCTTCTGCCAAAATCACTAAAAATTGCCACTTCTAGGAGGTTTAGAAAAAAGGGATTTTATATTTTGTTTTCGGAAATCCAACCATAGGATCTTGCCCTAGACTAGAAGAACTACTTGTGGGAAAAAAATCAGCTCATTCCAGATGGAGAGGAGTGAGATATTTACATCTAAAAAGAAAAAATATATATATATTAATGCTCCCTAAAAATTTCAGTAGCCTTTGACCATTCTTATAACAAAAAAGTTGCTCTACCCAAAGTTGCACTTTATTTTTCCCATGTAGGAGATCAAGTTAGGTATGAGTGGGAGAATACTCAAATCAATCGGAACTATACAAGACATGGGAAAAAATAGTAAGTCAAAAAAAAGTAGAGAATGAGTCAAAACACTAAATTGTTAAGAATTTAATTATGGAAATGAAAAATGCTAATCCCAATGGTGATAATGTTATGATAAACAACCTACTTCCTTTTGTTCAATTATTATTCCAAAATATTGAAAATTGAGTAAAATAAAGGACTTTGAAGTTTATTTTAGAGTTGAGATTCCATAATTGCCCGCAAACAAAAACTCCTCATAGCTTTCATGTCATTGATTGAAATTGAATGATTCAAAGCTTCTCATGAATAAAAAAATCTAAAGAACCAATTTCAAATTTGTATTTCAAAAGAATGGGATTTTTAAAGAAGTTTTTGGGCTGCCTAGATGGGCAGTACTTCCCAAATTTTCATAAATTCATGCATAACTTCTTTGTCAAATGTCGGAATGAAGAAAAAATTAGACGCCCACATAGATCTTTGAATTCCCCAACTTCAATAAAAGTTTCAGAAAATCACACAAAGTAGTTTAGCCGTAGGTACATACCCAAAGTCCAACAAGTTAGTGATTGATCAATTGACTATTTATGGGATGCATATGATGAGATGCATCTAATGAGTAAGAATAATGGACACAAAATTTGAGGACTCTTCAAAAATAGTAAACTCTTAACAAGTGAGTGATTGCATGTAAAGGTACAAATGCTTTAACCCCTCAACACCTCGGATATCAAAGAAAACACGGGGAATGGAGCAAAGTTTTTGTTGTTGGGACGTTGAGGGATTAATCCCTAAATGCCCAAGAATAGTGTAAAAGACACCACAATTTGATGCCTTAGGCAAAGAAAGTTTGAATAGGTACCGTACTAAATAAAACCAAGTCAATGCTACAAAGATAAAACCTTTTGTAGAGTAGCTATTTTATCAAATAATATTTGGCTTTAAAAAATTTCATAACCTCCCTTTTGCAAGAACATTATGGCTCTAACAAATAGTGAACCCATCATAGGCTCAAGAACATTGTGAAAAACTAAACAATATCTATAAAGACGGATTCATTTGAAGATCATAAGATCAGAAATAACAAAAGCATTGTCAATTTCATTTCAACTCGTGCAAAGAGAGTTGAAGAAAAAAGAGACTTAAATGACCATTCAATGTGTATATGAGTTAGGAAATTTGTATTCAATGGAATTAAAAATAATAATACACAACTTTAGCTAGAAACAAGTCAAATCACTCTCAAATATACCAAAATATTCAAATATTTCAAGGAAAAGGCTCACCTTACTCAAGTTCAATTATTATTTTTTTGCAAAGGCGTTTTCAAGTCTAATTACACAAGTTGTATACTTACACTCAAGAGCATTCCTACAAGTGTCATGTAATAATGGCCACTTCAAAATAAACCATTAACCCCTAAACGACCATTGTTCCTTTGGGGGATAAATGGGATTTTGGGCATATATTCATGGTTAAACTACTTTGCGTGAGTTCCTGAAACTTTTATTGAAGGTGAGAAATTCAAAGATCTACATGGGAATGTAATTTTCTCTTCATTCTGACATTTATTGAAGAATTTATGCATGAAAATCTAGAAAATGCTACTCCCCGGGCACCCAAAAATTTCTTCAAATTTTTTGTTTAAAAAAAAAAAAATCTAAAATAGGTTCTTTAGACTTATATAGACGTGGGGAGCTTTGCATCATTCAATTTTGATAAATGAGATGAAAGTTATGAGGAGTTTTTGTTTGCGGGCAGTTCTCCTTTCTCTACTCTAAAATAAATTTTGAAGTCTTTTATTTTACTCAATTTTCATTATTCTGGAAAAAAAACAAAATTAAAGGATGTAGATTGTTTATCACAACATTATAACCATTGGGATTTGCATTTTTCATTTTCATAATTAAATTCTTAACAATTTAGTGTTTTGACTCATTCTCTACTTTCTACTTACTATTTTTTCCCATGTGTTGTATAGTTCTAATTGATTTGAAAATTCTTCCACACAAACCTAACTTGATCTCTTACTTGGAGAAAAAAAAGTGCAACTTTGGGTAGAGCAATTTTCCTGTTGTAACAGTGGTCAAGGGCTTCTGAAATTTCTCAGCAGCAGCAAAAATAAATATTTTTCTGCAATTCAGATGTAAAGAACTGAGTTTTTTTACCACATGTACATCTTGTAGTCTACTGTAAGATCTTATGGTTGGAATCTTTTAAGATCTTATGGTTGGAATCTTTTAAGATCTTATGGTTGGAATCTTTTAGGGGTTAACTACACAAACACGCATAAGGCGCACATGAAACATTTCAAAACAGTGCTCACCATCAAATCACGAAAGCGTTAAACTTGAAAATTCAAACCTACATTTATATCACTTAGATCTCTTCTATACTAGTCTTTTTACACTTCTAAAACTAGATAAAACAAAAAACAAAAATTAACATTTCATTTCATTCTCTTTCAAATCACTCATGCAAATTTCATAAACATAACCCGAAACCTTATACTCCAATAGAAACGTAACCCAATCCTTACCAAAGAAGTGCGCATGTACAAAAAAAACAACAGGTCTTTCTAACCCGGAAGAAGAAGAAAGAGAAAGAAAAAAAGGAAAAAAAGAGGAAAAAAAAAACTACTACTACAACTACTCCTCCTCCTTTGCAAACTACTCTTTAACGGTAGCTAACAAGTTTCCAAAATTCTAAACCTTGCTGGGGCAAGCAAGCATTCACACACACCAGATCAGACACATGCACGCCCCAGCCGCCATGGAATCCAAAAAAAAACCTTTCTACTGTTATCGACAATACCTGTACACTAATGATGTGCTTTTTTTCTGTTTTCCAACTGGGTTGAAGCTTTTCCAACTGGGTTGAAGCTTTTCCAACTGGGTTGAAGCTTTTTTTTTTGCTTCGAGCCAAGCCTCATGATAGATCAATCAGCATGCTTATCACAACACCGAAAAAAAGGGAGAGAGAAAAAGAAAAAGAAGAAGAAAAGAAGTTGAAAAAAAGGCTCAGTTTTTTCACCGGGGATTGATAAGGAACTTTTGACCTCGAAGGGAGGGAGGCAAAAAATCGGGAGGGGGTTGGTCAGGTTGCCGGCCATAGCCCAAATCCTTCATGAGCTGCGTGGGAGCGTTTCGTAAGTGCATGGGCACGGGCTCGTTTTGCTTGGTTCCCTTGACGAGGCGCTGCGCAGCCTCGATGGCGTGGTACACGACCACGGACTTGGGAGCCAGAGCGAGGTACGTGACGCACTGGGCGAGGTTGACGTTGCACTCCGGCATGCCGATGAAGTGGCAGGCTTGGTAGCACGCCACGGCCAGCACCAGCGCCTGCGGGGCAGCAGTGATCCCAAATATGATTTTTCACTTCCAGCACAAGTGGCTAAAAACACGGGCTACAAAGCTAAAATTTTCAAATTTAACACTGGCAGCAAATTTACATAACTTATCTTTTAGCTGCAAGAAAAATTTTAGGGAAAATTTCATGGATACCCCTGCTTTTTTTCAGAAATATCGCAAACACACTTGGACCAATATATTTTTAGGTGTTTGTTTATGTTGTACATGTCACTTCTCTTCTTCCTTTTGTGCGCACACATAACAAGAAAGAAGTGATGTGCCCCACATAGAGAGACGGAAGTGACATGCATAACAAAACAAACACCTAAACATTTATTGGTCCAAGGGTATTTGTGATATTTATGAAAAAGCAGCAGGGGGTACCTATGAAAATATTGCTGAACTTCAGGGGTATCCATGATCGAAATTTTCCCAATTTTTTTTATAGATTAGCAATCCTGCGAAATTGAGCCAGTAGTGTAAAGAAGGATGCCTGCGGGTCTGCGAGGCCCACGTCCTCGCTGGCGAAGCGGATGAGGCGGCGCGCGACGAACAAGGGGCCCTCGCCGCCCTGGAGCATGCGCGCCAGCCAGTAGATGGCGGCGTCGGGGTCTCCGCCTCGCATGGACTTGTGCAGAGCGCTGATGATGTTGTAGTGCTCCTCGCCTGTCTTGTCATACAACACATGCGACCTTTGTATCGCCTCTTGCACCTGCACAACCACCAACCCAGCTCTCGCGTTACGGCTTCTCCAGCCTTTGCACTGGAGGGCAGGGTATGACACAGGGATTTTTTTTTTTTTCATTTTTTAACCCCTAAACGTCCAGAAGGACGTTTTTTCGTCCTTTGCTTCTGAAAAAACATTCTGCACGGCAGAAGAAAGCAGATTTTCATCTGATTTTTTTCCATAAGTGATCGTAAACACATGCTCCATCAAGGAAGGCAAAAAATAACTTCACCAAATACACTCATATTTTTAGACAATCCAAATTGTGAGAAGATCCAGACTGCCCTTTCTACAATTTTTATGAGGTCAGCCTATAGTGTTCACTTTTGCACTTTTGCAGCTAGCTGGGCACTGGTTACACCAATCACAGTTCTGAAATCTTTGAAAAACACTGTAGATGTAGAATTCACTGTAGCGGGTGGCCACGGGGATGAGCCCAACGATTAAGGGTTAAGAAGTGCCAAAGTGGCGATTTAAAATGTTATAGTGGTGCTCCAAAGTTCAACATTCATGCACATATTGGATAGAAAATATCACATTAGCACATATTACATGTCTATCATTTGGTTTTCATCAACAATTTGATGATTCCATCCAAGATTTTTTTTAATTTGAAGTTTTTTTTGGTGATTTCATCCAAGTTTTTTGCCACATTTTTGAGCCAGATTTTTTTTTGGTGCAATTGAGCACCAAATCGCCAAAAAAAAAGAACACTGGTATGACACACTCCAAGCACGGATGAGAAGTGCTCAGGGTCCCTCAAAATTAGGGAATTGATATGTGTACCACACCCTTTGAACTATTGTACCACACCCTTTGAACTATTGTACCACACCCTTTGAACTATTGTACCACACCCTTTGAACTATTGTACCACACCCCCAGGGTAAATTTTAGATTTCTACCATAAAAGATGAATTTGAGACTTTTGAATTTAGATTTGGACTTACAGACCATAATTTGGTCTAGAACCATAAAAAAAAGTTGCAATTCAACAACACCCAATGAAAAAGCTTATCTTTTTTTACAAACAAAAGCAAAGGTAACACTTTTCTCCCTAGCTAAACTTTTTTATTGGGTATTGTTGAATTGAAACTTTTTTTATGGTTCTAAACTAAATTCCAAATTCTCAAATTCAGCTTTCTGATGGTAGAAATCTAAAATTTACCCCGAGGTGTGGTACAGTAGTTCAAAGGGTGTAGTACACATAATCAATTCCCCAAAATTATCTCATGCCACTCCATTCTAGTGTGTCAAAACAATGACCTTTCACAACACTATTCATCGTAAGTTTAGTGAGCTTTATCATATATTCCCTTTGGGTAAATGGTCAAATTTGGTGAATGGTCAAATGCGCTTGAAGTGCAAGGGCCGTGTTTGAAGTGCATGACTAGGGAGCAAGAATTGTGAGGGCCCTTCAAAAATAGATGTAATTACTTCAAGCAAGGCTGGAGATGCTCTTACGCGTGACCTGGACTGTATACAAGTGCAGGCACCGTGACAAGCCGAGACAAACTGTGACAATGGCGCACTGGAGTTTGAGAAATGTCAAGAGCATTACCTGCTGAAGAGTAATTACGATCCTGCGCTCCTTTTTGGGGTCGACACCACCACCAGCAACATCACCACCACCGGTATCATACAAATTGTTGGTGTTGCCTGCTGCAGGGCGCTCCACGCGCTCGGAGCTCCCGTCACGCTCGCGCATATCCTTAGACGCGACATCATGCAAATAACCTCCAGAGTCACCTTGCGTCTCACCACTCAAAGATCTCTCTTTCACCTCTTTCACACCCTTCACCACCTCCTTGCCACCAACGAACCTCTTGAACGGCTTCGTGTAATCATCCAAGGAATTCTCCTTCTTCAGATTCTCCTTCAGCACTTCCAAACGTTTGATTCCGAACCCGTTCCCGGAAATGTCCCTCTTGAGGCTCGCTGCCGTGGAGACGACCATGAGCGACGAAGACGTCTCTTGCTTCACCACTTCGGACGATATGTGCACGTCCTTGTCGCCGTCAGTTTTCACATTCACCACCACCTCTGAACGCATGTTGAAATGCTTCTCCTCAAGGTTGATTCTTCGAGGAGGCGTGCTTGTGTTCGTGTTTGTGTTCGTGTTTGTGCCTGTGCCTGTGTTTGTGTTTGTGCCTGTGTTGGTGTTTGTGCCTGTGTTGCTGTTTGTGCCTGTGTTGCTGTTTGTGGTTGTGGTTGTGTTTTCTGAGGTGGAGAAAGCAGCCAGCCCAGCGATTTCTAAAGAGTTGAGAGCAGCGCGTGCGTCCCCGTCAGCAGCGCTGGCTAAGAACTGGAGCGCGTCCTCTTCCACCTTGATGACGTCGCCAGGAGCGCTCCCGACGAATGATAACAGTAAGCCCTTCTCCTTGTCGAGAATGGCGCGCTCCAGCAAGCTTCGTATGTGCTCTGGCTGCAACTTGTTCAAGGTGAGCACTTTGCAACGCGACAGCAGCGCCGCGTTTATCTCGAACGACGGGTTCTCGGTTGTGGCTCCAATGAAGACTATGTGGCCGGCCTCCACGAATGGCAGGAACGCATCCTGCTGCGCTTTGTTGAACCTGTGAATGGCAAAAGAAAAACAGGACAAACAACAACTCATCAGATATGCACTACTCTCTGCCATTTTAGAAGAATACAAAATACTCCCTCTGTCCCTCTAAAAAGCTCCAAATCAGAGACATTTCTTGTACCACTAAAAAGCTCCCTCAGACGCTGAGAAAGCGTTTGACATGTTCGATGATCTCATGGGGGGCAAGTTAAGCGATTAGAGAGCATTCCTCTCCTAGCATGCTTGGCTTTGCCCATATGAGGTACCATTGTTGCTACTAATCTCTTAAATCGCTAATAATAAGGAGTTGGCAACATCCACAAATATGGTACTTTTTGCATGGGATTTGGGTGCCCAAACGGCGACATCAAAACTAGAGATTTTGCATACATTTGGTAGATGGTATATTAATTCTTGAATGCATGTGTGTCACTAGCACAAAGACTAAAAACGCAGTTAATCCTTCGCAAGGAAGCTTTTTTGGACGTTTTTAGAGGGACAGAGGGAGTATAAAACACGAGAGAAAAGAGTTGGTAAGTTCCTTCGAAATCAAGACCAACCTATGTATTTCGTCAAGGAAGAGAAGAGTGCGCTCCCCAAACTTCCGTGCTCTCTTGGCCTCTTCCAGAATCTCACGCACCTCCTTCAAGCCACTGGACACGGCGGAGAGGGCAAAAAACCGGTACGACACGGCGCGTGCAATGGCGCGGACAAGCGAGGTTTTCCCAGTGCCAGGAGGTCCCCAGAAGATGATGGAGCTGAGAGAGTTGTTGTCAATCAAGCTGCGCAGTATGCAGCGCGGTCCGAGCAAATGGTCCTGGCCCACGACGAGGTCCACATCAGCCGGTCGCATCCGCTCCGCCAGAGGTGCCAGATTCTTCTTACTTGCAACTTTGGCTCCAAACATTGGTGCAGCAGGAGCTGCCTGTTTCCACACTGGAACCGGCGTCGTCATCTTCTCCTCCTCCTGCTGCTGCTGTTGCTGCTGCTGTTGCTGCTGCTGTTGCTGTTGCTGCTGTTGCTCCGTTGCATCGTTTGGTTTCGGCCTCTTGTTGGACGGCTCCAGCATCGGTGGCCGTGGGTGAGTAGGAGCTGCTGCTAAGCTTTTCCCCGTCGTCGATGCCACAGTTTCGTTGTTGATGTCGGATGGCCGAGGTTTAGTTGTAGAGGGAGGTGTGAAACCAGAGTACTCTCTACCACCACCCTGGTGCATAAAGTACACAAGAGATGAGCTCATCTACCAGCACTGCTACAAGAATCACTACATCGATCCCATGATCGCTGATCTTTGAATGGAAACCAGTGATCTAAAATACCTCCCACTCTGAGAAAACTGCATAAGAAAAACTCATACAAAACCATAAACTCTAATGTCGACAGATTCGGCTCTCGTTGTACCCAAAGATCTCTCTCCCCAGCTCTATAAATTCTCCAGAAATCACAATCCTACACGTGTTAAAAAAAGGCACAGAGAGAGAGTAGTGCAAATAAGGTAGGAAGTTCCAAAAGCGTCCAGGTTCTAAAATGGTCCACCTCCTCATATGTAGGACATGTTGTTATTCATAGGCTTCAACAATGTATAGACAATGTACATTTGAGGAGGTGGACCATTAGAGCCCTATGCCAATTCAACTTCAAAAGTTCATAACTAGTTCCACAAAGTTCCAAACAATATGAAACAACTTGGGTTAGATGCCAGTTCCTCTTGTCTTTCAAGGAAAATTTACTGAAAAATATTTCAAGAAGTTTCACCTCAATTTCAGCCCTTAGAAGGATCCATTCATGAGCCTCCTTACCTTAGTATACTCTCAAAAAGCAAAAAACCATAAAACGAAAGAGAAAAGTTTGGTCATTGAAGTTGGTGCTTTTGGGTCGAATTAGTAGTACCTGATTGTTGTTATTGTTGCCAAATGCTTGGCTCCCTTTACGGAACATGGACAGACTCAAGTGTTCGTCTTGAGCTTTCCCGCTAGAGAACCGTTTCCTCTCAAAGTCTGGACCTCCATCCACACCGGGAGATAAAGACACACTGGACGACGGCCGCGTCCTCCAGTGCACATTGCTGTCGTCCTCCGCTGGGTGTCCAAAATGTGAGCTACTCCCTGTCCCTGGCTGGTGTTGCGGCACTCTTCTTCCCGAACTCGAAGCGAAAAACTGGTCTACTCGCCCCTGCATCTACACAGACCAAAGGATCAGCAATAAAGCAAAAAAACTAGGGAAAATTTCATGGATACCCCTGAAGTTTGCCATATTTTCATAGATACCCCTACTTTTTCAGAAATTTCACAAATACTCTTGGACCAGAATTCTCAAGTGTTTGTTTTGTTGGGCATGCCACTTACCTTCTTCCTTTGTGTGCACGCATAACAAGAAAGAAGTAGTGAAGGAAGTGATATGCACAACAAAACAAACGCCTGAAAATTTTGGTCCAAGGGTATTTTTGAAATTTCTGAAAAAGTAGGGGTATCTATGAAAATATGGCAAACTTCAGGGGTATCCATGAAGTTTTCCCAAAAAACTAACGTGATTTGCTGACTTCGGGTGAAGCGTGACATATGAAACTGACTTTACCTGCGGCTGTGGATGTGGATGTGAGTGCTTCGACATGGATGAATTCCGGGACTCCATCTGACCGAGAATCCACTCTGTTGCTGTCAGAGTAGACTTCCCTCCCGTTGCTGCCAATGCCTGCACGCCGTCTACTAAAACCATTAGGCACCTGATCCCGTGTGCCCTACATCGACTACTAACAACAAACTCATCTGAATGGAAAATGGTATTGTTCTGCTAACCCTCCGATCATACACAAACATTGATCTCAACAAAAATCTGGCTGCTGTATCCCTAAAAAGAAACTACTAAACACTCTCTCTACAAATCGAACCCTTCCCTGGCTCTCGTACCCCAAGGATCTCTCTACCATGATGTTTCTAGGGTTTGGTACTTGACAACGTTAACCCTTAAACGTTAGAAAGGCCCTTTGCAACCAGTACAATACGGGGTATTTTCCTTGTATTTGGAATGGATCCACACCTCCACTACATTTGAGATCAACAAAGAAATTGGAATATATATATCAATCTGGTTCTAGTGAGTTAGTTGAGATCCCAAGTTAAAACTTCTTGTTGGTAGCAAATGCCAAATATACGGCAACGTATCTACTATGCCATTGGGACGTCTAAGGGTTAACCTGCTTTGCAAATAGTATCCTCTACCTTGGCCACAAGAAAAGAACAGAACGAGGTCAACACATTATGGAGATTAAACCCTTAAAGTGATGCGGAGTATATTCTCCACAGTAGGCCGCAACAAAGCGAGATTGAAGTCAACATGCGATGCAAAGAGTAAACCCTACATTAGCCAAAGAGAAAAAGAGAAAAGTTGAGAGCAACAAGCAATAGCAAACGGCAGAGAGAAAGAGAGCGAGAGAGAGAGACAGAGCGAGAGCAAGAGAAGCGCCCAGAGCACCGATCAGTGAGGGAGCACACCTGAGCTGCCAAGTCATGCGGAAATCCCATATCCACGAGCTGATCCATCATCAAGTGACCCTCCTCCGCTCACACGACGCCCATTCAGCAGCAGCAGCGACGATGGCAGCGGGGACCTCATGACCTCTGTAGCCACACAAACCCACTTTCCATTCCTCTCTCTCTCTCTCTTTCTCTCACGCCACACCAAACCCTCGCTCCAGAAACAGAATCACACCCATCGTCGTCGTCACACACACACCTCCAAACCCCAAACCAGCACTACCCTAAAACCCCAGCGGAATTCCAAATGAGACCAACCCTACCGATCTACGCACAAACGTGTCCAATGCAACCCCAAGGAAGGGCCTTATAGGGCGGGGTGAGTGAGTGAGTGAGTGAGTGAATGAGTGTAGGGTGGATGTAAGCAAATGTGGGGATCCAAGAGGTTGTGGAAACGGGAATTTTGGCGTGGTTGTGGAGTGTGTGGGGAGTTGGGGAGAGTGGGGGTGGGGGGAGTGTGAGCATCGGCAGGAGGAGAGCGGGGATTCGAGTGTGGGTGTGTGAGGGGGAGTGAGGACGAGTGCGAGAGTGCGAGAGTGAGGGCGAGAGTGTGAGAGCGAGCGCGGGCGTGGGAGTGGTTTTGTGGGTTCGGTGCCGGCGGTGGTGGCAATACGCAAGGGGGCGTATCCGCGGGCATGGGGGGTGCTTTTTGGATAAAGCTCAGGAGTCAGGAGTCAGGAGAGCTGTTTGCATGAAGGCATGAACCCCTGTGCCGCAGTCCACGTGGATGCCCACTGGATAGAATACCGGCAAGGGCAGCCCACGGGGGAGCCCACAGTCGCGTCTTGGCCCCGGGGGTGGCTCTCGTCCTGGTGAGCAGCAGAGTGGGTCAGAGCAGGGTTTAATTTTGTTTTTGGCGGGGTAGAGCGACTCGCAACCCAGAATGCAGGTAGGGAAATTTTAGCTAAAATTGGAACAAATGAATGATTTACAGACGTGCATCCAAAAAATTGCTAATATAAGCTACTTTCATCTAAAATCTGGTAAATTGGATTTTGCTCTAGGAAGAATTTGACGATTTCATCTAACTTTTCACACAAAAATCTTTGTGTACCGATAGCCACCTGATATTTGAGGTAAGATTTAGGCAAAAATTTGCCAACTTATTAAATGCTGAGTCAGAGTCTGGTTCTTTCTTCTAGCTAATTTTTGCCTAAATCTTAATCCTTGAACGACGAGAAGGCGCTTTGCGACCAATACAATACAGCGTATTTTTCTTGTATTTGGAATGGATCCACAACTCTATTACATATGAGACCAACAAAGAAGTTGGAGAATAGATCAATGCAATTCTAGTGAGCTACTTGAGATCCCAAATTAAAATTTCTTATTGGTAACAAATGACAATTATACGTCAACGTATATACTATGCCCTATAGGCATTTAGGGGTTAAGGTAAGAGGCTCATAAACTAACCATCTAATGGCTGAAACTGAATTTTGGGGAGGTGAAACTTCTTGAAATATTTTTCAGTAAATTTTCCTTGAAAGACAAGAGGAATTGGCATCTAACTCAAGTTATTTTGTATTTTTTGGAGCAATGTGGAAGTAGTTATGAAATTTTGAAGTGGAAGGGTCATAGGGCTCTAAAACCGCCCACCTCCTCAAATGTACATCCACTATAAATTTCTGAAAGGCTATGAATAAGGACATGTACCGGCAAAGTTCATTCGGGGAGGTGAGCGGGTTTAATGCCCTGACAAAGTTCGAGCCTCCTACCTTACCTCAAACTGCCTCTGACAACCATTACACTAAGACATTCAATAAAAAATTCAAGTGAAAAGTGGATAAAATAGCCACATCCCTTCTTGAGCAAAAACCTAGTTGATTTTGGATGAAAGTAGCTTATACTAGTAGTTTTTTTGGATGAACTTACACACATTGTTCAATCTTTTCAATTTTAACCAAATTTTCCTTACATGTGTGCATTTTGGGGTGCGGGTTGTTCTACCTTGACCAAAACAAAAATCAAACTCTAGGTCAAACCGTTAGGCCTAGTGATCGAGCTTCACTGGCTATAGGTTGGCGCTTCCTATTTTTCCACCAATTTTTTCATATGCATGCACCGGATATTTTCTACTTATATCATGATTTGCTATAATCAAATTTTCAAAAAAATCTAGCCCGTTGTTTTGTGTGGTGGTTTCAAATCTTAGTTGGTATAATTTTTGCTATTTAATACGCAAAAGGCATCCTTTCAAGTAAGGGGGTGGAGGGGGTTTCATAAAAGCAAGACCAATAGTGGGTGGAAGTTTCCCAAGTCAAAACCACTAATTATTACCTTTGGCACTTCCACGTGGAGGGGATATTGCAAATAGCCACTACAAGAAATTGTGTCCTACTTAACATGTCCGAATTGACTAAATGTGTCCAAAATGACAAAAAAAAATGTCAAATTGGATAATTTTTGTAGATTTAGCCATGTTGATTTGGACATATTTTTGTTGTTTTGGACAGTTTCCCATGAAGGCTAGCCTTCATCAATGACTAGCAAAAACAAGAACAAAATACACTAAACCTTAAAAATGACCAATTCATTAGTGACTTTCTACTAATGTACTTGACCTTAAAGCTACTTTCATGAGCACCAATTAGGAGAACTATTGTTGTTTAGCACTTCTTATGATCACCATTGGTGTTTTCTTTTTGGGTTGGCGCATTCTTCTTCACTTGGCTCAATTGGCTGGCTGCCACTTTCTCTACTCTTCTAAGGTAGACATATCCATACCCAATTATTGAGCAGGGCCTCCCCAATTCCAACCTTATGTACACATGATGTACATTTCAGATCTGAACTAAAATGTACACCCTGGGTACACTGATGGTCGGCCTAGGGGAGGGGTCGGATTTGGGTGTGTCTACCTTATTTCTGCTCTGCCGCATCAGCAGCTCTGCCTCGATTCCTTAGCACTGTCAGTAGTCTTTGCATGCTGGGTTTTCCCGGATGCCCAGTGCCCCCTCATCCCTGCCGGTAACCTGCTCAATTTCCTCTGCATGCTGGAATGCCGACTCAGCATCAGGAGCTACAGTAGAGAATGGTACTGTACAGCAGGGCTTGATCTACTGCACTTGAGTCGATGTGGGGTCAGGGTGGAAAAGCTCTGCATTATGCACCCGTCAGAAAATAAAAGAGTTTAGATTTTTACCTATGAATTTCATAATTTTGAATTCACATTTGGATTACAAAATCTTGATTTAGTGTAGAATTCAAGAGGAGGTTTCTATAGAACAAAGCCAAAATAGGGTGCAAATTATTGTTGTTGCCCTTGTATGTAAGAAAAGCTCATATTTTCACGTTGGCCCCGGCTCACTACAAGGAAACGTTGTCAATTTGGTCATTTTTTGTAGATTTGGATGTGTCAATTTGGACATTTTTTTTGTCAATTTGGACATTTTTTTGTCAATTTGGATATTCTTTTGTCAATTTGGACATGTTTAGTCAATTCGGACGTGTCAATTTGAACACGGTTTTCTTGTAGTGCCCACATTGATGTATGTGCAATAAATTGTGTTGTACATTATGGGAAAGAGATTGGCAAAGCAAAAAGTTCTAAAGAATGTCTCAACAAAGGGGGAAGAATAGCCTTTCAATGCCCAAGGAATATCCAAATACATTGAAAAAGAGGCCAAATTTTGATCCCTTGGGCATTGAGGGGCTAAAAGATTGGAGTGAATGAAGGTGTTGTTGGGAACAATGGTTCAATTGTTCTAAGCCTATTGGACCTAAATGGCAAGGTCCATTCTTGATGCATCTAATAGGATGTAAACTGCATAAAGAACAATTTTTTTCTATCCCTTGAGAAATTTCTCTAGTCTCCATGTGACAGCAAGGTCATTTGACGATTCATAGTTGGGGGTGTACCTTAATGGTAAGCACCTTGACAAGGTTTGAATTTGAAATTGTAACCACTTCCATTGGAGTGTTTTAAGGCCAAAATCACTAAGCCATAAATGCAAGTGTACATGTTATGAATGATACAATACAATACAAGGTTATAAACTTTAACGTACCAAATTTCCATATTATGTGGTTCCCATTTTTAATTATGTTGACCTTGGTTCACCTAGGCATTTTCCATGTTTCAAAGTTGAAACCCTACGTTTGTATTAAATCAAAAAAAAAAAATCTATGGACATTATAAACACTCAACAAAGGAAATTAATATATGGACATCAAACACTTTACATGAAAGATAATTGAGTTGCATTATAGCAATGGGGGAGCATAAAATGTTGTATGTAGCAGTACAAACAAGAAAATTTAAAGTAACTGAGTGCAACTAGCTCCATAACCTAAAGATATCTTGGAGGACAAGTAGTAAATTTGAGTTTGTAGATAGTATAGGCAAAAGAAAGAATTTTAATTTGCATGCAAAGTTAGATGAAATCTGACAAAGGATTATATGGCTATATAAAAATGTTTTTATGGAGATATAAACACCTTTGGAAGTGTTTACTTTGTTAATACCAAATAAGTGCTCTAAGAATGTGCTTTAAAAATTTATATAAGAGAGTTCACATTGAATAGAAACAAAATTTGTTGGAGTTTGAAAACCTCTAATAGGAGGGGTAAATAAAAAGGGTTAATAGAAGGGGTTAAAAGAAGAGGTTAGAGATTGGTGCATGGCCTTAAAGAATGGCATAATAGAGGACGTTAGAAAATTACATATAGATGGCCATAGAAAACAAAAAATGCGGTACAGAATGGTACAAAATTAAGATTCTTTACAACTCTCATCTATTTGCAATTTGAAGTTAAAATATAATTATGTATATATCTAGCCTTATATTTGTGAATTTTTGTTTCTTGTGATCACATATCGCAATTTTGTATAGTAAGCGTATTTTTTGAGCACATGCACCATATATTGCCTACATGTTTATACTATATTTCACTATGTTTGAAAAAGTTAGCTGGTTTTCATTCAATAAATTCAAATATCTACAGGTGATCTTGTCATTTTGTTCGGCTAACTTTGTTCTGTTTTTGGACCTCCCAGCTCATTGGTGCACCATTTTCAAATTCTCAGTCTACTCAATTTTCTATTTTCCTCGATAATAAATGTACCTCTACTTTTAGGGCTTCATTTATTTATATCAAATTCTCAAATATCCAGTGTCAACTTGGTGGGGTAAAGTACTTGGAAGATGCAGTTCTGACGACTTGGAACCAAATATTCACTACAATCATGCTTACATTCCAACAAGTTGCACAAAGAATAATTCCAGAACGTTTCTTTTAGATTATTCAATACTTGTTTAGTTGCTTTTATTTCTTTTTTTACTGCTTTTATTTTTATTTTTGTGGAAGTGGATCATTTTCAATTGTAGATATGCTTCAACCCTATGTCCAGGGAGAAGCTTGTCAGCTGGTTCAAATTGCAAAAGTGCCAGTTGACTTTAGAACCACCGCTAAAAGAACTGGTCAGATTTTACAAAAAAAAAATAGTTATAGTATATTGTAATGTAAACACAGAAAATATCCTGTGTAAATTAGGGAAAAACCAATCGAAAATGTGAAATGTTGGATTTTGGCCGGTGAAGTAAAAACTTCTCCCTAAATGCTGCTTCATCTACTTTTAAAAACTTGGTATTATACCAATCAATGTTTGGGGAGAGCCAACATTTGGTGTATTGTGAGTTGTTTCAAATTGCAAAAAAATTGGTTGAATCTGGAGCTACTAGTTATAAAATTTGTCAAGTTTATCTTAAAATTTTAATTATAGTATATTGCATAACAAACATAGATAATATCTAATGCATCCCACTGAAAAATTAGTAAAAAATAAAAAATGCTAGATTTTAGCTTGTGAAGTCAAAATTTCTCCCCAAATGTTGGTACAAATAATCAAAACTTAGCTATATAAATTTCAATTGTTTGTTGTGGAATGGCATCTTTTGAAATTTACTAACAAACATTAGGGTTAGTATATTGCACACGTGTTTTTGTGGCTAGGGTGAACTAAGCCCCTCATTGCCCCTTGCTTGGATGAATAGGATCTCAATTGCTTTATGAGTGCGTAGTGGCCAAGTTGAAAAAGTTATATTTTTTCAAATTTCAAAAATTGTTAGATCTTGGAAATTTACTACCAAGAGATTAAATTTAGAAATTTCAAATTCACATCTTGGATTCAAAGACCTTGATTTAGTTTAGAATTAAGAAGGAGGATGCAATTGAACAACTCCAAAATAGGGAGCAAAACATTACTTTTACCCTTGTTTTTAAAATTATGGGGTTTTTTCACCCTTGCCCTAAAACATGGATGTGCAATAAAAAAAGTTCCAAGCAGCGTTCTTTTTAGACAATAGGGAGTGCTTTGTTGTCCTTGTGAGATTGGATTAAATTTGGAGGGAGTCACTGGCCAAATTCTATCAAAGTTGGCAAAATTTTGCCACTAAAAAGAATGCTGGCTCCATGGCCCCATTCTTCCAATCAAGAGGCAATGAGGGGGTCAATTCACCTTGGCATGTTTTTGTGGGGCCAAGATGGAAAAGCTCTCAACTTTTTTTTACAAACAATAATAAAAGTAAAATATATGCCCCTATTTTGTAATGGGAAAGTTTCATGGATATCCTTGAAGTTTGCCATATTTACATAGATATCCCTGATTTTTAGAAATTACACAAATACCCTTGGACCATAACTTTCAGGCATTTGTTTTGTTATGCACATTACTTTTTTCATGACCAATGTTAAAACAAGGAATGCAATAGAACATAAAAGAAGCAACTTGCACACAAGGGAGAAGGAAGTGGCATGCACAATTTAAGAAACGCCTGAAAATTATGATCCAAGGGTAGTTGTGTAATTTCTGAAAAGCCAGGGGTATCTGTGTAAATATGGTAAACTTCGGGGTATCTATGAAACTTTTCCTTTTGTAATTGGTAAGCTTTTATCTCCATGAATTTTTTCCTTTTGTGATTGGTAAACTTTTATCTCCTTTCCTGGTTCTCCATTATTCTAGACAAAAGGCCAACTGTTTGCTTGTCAACGTGACTCCGGACTAAAGGGATTTGTGAAAGGGATTTTTGAGCATAATCTGAGAGCATAGACGCTTCCATACACTTACACCGACAATTCTCCCATCCTATATTCCATAGTGCATGCTCCAACCTCCGGGGACGGGTTCACACCAAGTCCCAAATCCCAAGCCCCACGTCCCAAGCCCCACATCCAAGTCCCAATTCCCAAGTCCAAGTCCAGGTCCCACATCCCACGTCCCAAGCCCCACGTTCAAGTCCCAAGTCCCACGATCAAGCTCCAAATCCCAAGTCCCAACTTCAAACTTCCAAGTCCCAGGTCCCAGATCCCAAGTCCCAAGTCCCAATTCCCAAGTTCAAAGTTCAAATTCCAAGCTTCAGCTTCTGAGCACATGAACAACCTGGAGGTTTCGACTTCCTTGTTCAAAAGATATGCAGCTCCTCCGAAAAAGCAAAAAACTTTCAATTTTAAACCCAGCAGCTAGCACCCTTTCATCAATGCTGAGACCCTTCATGTAAATTAGACGGAGAAACAAATCAAAAATTAGAATTCACAGCGTACTTCGCAAACCCCGCACATGCAAAATTTACGTGTGCAGAGGAACACAGCAACCTTCGCAGTAAGTCTAAGAACTGTCCTATCATCTATCACTCCGTGCTTTATAGCCTACTTGCCACAACACCCCCTTCAGATTCATTCCTATCCACTACCGGAGCACTCTCAGCCTGCTGCTTCGTTTCAGTTGGTGCTGCATCAACCAGCTGCCACTCTTCCTTACCTGTAGAAGAATCCTCTGATGCATTCTCCTTCGAACTAACTTCTTCAGCAGCAACCATTTCAGAAGGTTGTGGTGGTCCATCAACATCCATATGTTCCTCCTTGGATTCTGTAATCACAGCAGTATCGGAACACCATATTAGGTAAACTGGGAAAAATGGAAGGACCATTTTGTACTCCACTTTAATCTCACATACAATACAATAAATGTAAGGCATAATTATTGCTCAAAGTTCTAATTATTGAAATTCTTGGAGGCAATCACTGAGACTTCAAATGCACGCTTGTTTTTTTGTAATATGCTAAAGTGTACATAATGACTGAAATAGTGAAATGTCCCAAAATGTACCGTTTTTCCCAATTTACCTAATATGGTGTTATCGACCATCTCTGCGTCAGCAGCAACTGATGCCGTGGCTACTTCCTTAAGATCGGTCTCTACTGGATCATCGTTGGACTTACTCGAAACACTCGGATTTGTATCCACATTCACTTTCATTGGTGACTCCTCCGGTTTTGGATCTGCATCCTTCGCTAGCGCTGGCGTTGGTGTTGATTCTGGCACTGATGGAATCCCAGGATATGGTCCTGGCGATGGTGGAATGGTTGAGGTCACCAATAACAGCTGAGGCAACCAGACAACCTCGATCTTGTCAGTACCTAATTTCTTGTAAATGGATAAAGATCTCGATTCAAGTTGCAAGATAAGACGAACAAAAGTTGAAAGAAAGGCAGGACTTAAAATGGCAGATTACTTCCAAAGAGGTCAGTGTATACAGAAGAATCTCCGCATATTACACAGCACGGAGGCCAGAGGAGTAGCATTCAATAACCTCAACTAGTTATCTTTCCACTACAGGTTATTTGCATCTGGTCTTTTAAGAATCGGTACAAATCTAACGTAGCACAACGTCTGGAGTAACTCGCGTATAGAATCACAAGTGGAAACAAACACAGTTGAAACATATGCTTAGAACAATTGGCAGAAGGTCACAAAATGGGTATACTGATCGGAAGTCTCCACAAAAAGCACAGCAAGATGTACAGTACTGCAAACCATCAGGACATTGACATATGACTACTTTTGCATCACAACATAAGCGAGGTTCCTATCAGCAAAGCAGCAACAAAAGAAAATTAGCTATAAACAACACCAACCTTCTCAAAGGCAAGAGCAACTTTATCGAGGTTGGGATATCTGTCTCGGGGATTCAATAAAATCTGCAAACAATGTACACTGTGTTAAACTCTGACCAATACCAACGGCAGTTCTATCAATTTTGCACTGCATAATGTAACTAGAGCATAAAGAAGCAAATATGAATGTTTGATGATAAAAAAGATATCCCGACTAGAATTCAGTAATTGAACAACTTCGACTATGCTGAGGCGAAGTCAACTGAAGAATTTGGTTTCAGCACTCCAATAATGCCCGTTCCTCCTTGTTTTAATTACCACGTCATAGATGCTATAGCCAAGATAACGACTTGCATAGAACAACGATGAAAAAGGTTTGCCTGGCTAACCTCACAAAGACGTTGAAGTGTGAAAGGTGCTCCGTCAGTGAAAGACTTCAATCCTGCTCCCGTACCAAAACTTCGGCTTCAGTGTAGAGCTCTTAAAACGAACAATTACCATATATAAGTACCGAGAATGCTTCAGCACTTGGCCGAATGACACATCTGGATATGACTACTGAAGAATTCTAAGCCAAAATCTTTAAGATACCGTAAGAGAAAGCAGTAAAAGAACGAAAAAAACCTGTAGTGAGCCTATCTTCGAGCTCCTGATAGCTTTCACCAGTTATGAGTGGCCTTGGCGGGCCAACTGCAACATCGATATGGCTACTGAAATAATCTTGTAGCACCTGAATCAATACACCACATTCAAGCATCCATAAAAAGCTGTTAATCAAATAGCATTGATAATACACCGTCGATTGCTGAGAAATAACAGAATTGCGTCCAATCCAGCAAGGATACAGGTAATCCTACATCAAAATATACGTCACCGGCTCTACATATTTGGACATGCAAGAAAGCAGCTAATGAAGAGGATGCTAAAATCGTTAGAGACCTCGTTCCGTCGTGCATACTTATCACTGTTACCAACAGCAAGTCCGCTGTTTATACCCTTGCTTGGACTCATCAGTAAGTAGTGAAAGCATGACTTATGGCGACTGATCTTGCAAATTATAAAATTTTCTACAATCCTCCACTTTAAAATTGCACATGAGACTCATAAATAAATAGTGATAGAATTTGAGATCGACAGACTGGCTCCTGTACCGACGATCGCTCCACACTTATAAACATCTCCAAAAAATCGATCTCCTACATACTCCCTCAGTCCCTCTAAAAACGTCCAAATCACACACATTTCTTGTAACAATAAAAAGCTTCCCATTGCTGATTTCAAAAGCTGAGAAAGCGTTTGTTATGTTCAATGATCTCATGGGGGGCAAGTTAAGCAATTAGAGAGTATTCCTCTCGTAACAAGCTTGGGCCTTGCCCATATGAGGTACCATTGTTGGTACTAATCTTTAAATCATCAATAACAAGGAGCTAGCAGCATGCACAAATATGGTACTTTTTGCATGGAATTTGGGTGCCTAAACAGCAATATCAAAGCTTGAGATTTTGCATACATTTGATAGATGATATATTGATTCTAGAATGCATGTGTCACTAGCACAAAGACTAAAATAACGAGGAGCTGGCAGCATACACAAACTACGCACAAACATGATACTTTCTGCATGGAATTTGGGTGCCTAAACAGCAACATAAAAATTGGAGATATTGCATACATTTGGTAGATGATATATTGATTCTAAAATGCATGTGTCACTAGCGCAAAGACTAAAAACACAGTTAATCCTTTTGCAAGGAAGCTTTTTGGACGTTTCTAAAGGGACAGAGGGAGTAAGTCTAAATGCCTAAAGTGACGCAAATAATGTCCTCTAATTTCGTTAAAATTATGATGTCAAAAAGTTTTACCTGCTCAAGCCGGAAAAGAAGAAGCGTTCGAAGCTCATCCCAGTTGTGCCTGATAAGACGACACTGGTAGTAAGAGCCTGGTAGATAGATGACCAGTTTATATAAAATTCAAATTTACAACAACAAAATTCCAGCACTTGATTTCCACGCCAAGTCATCAACACTCCCATTAAACCATACAAGCACTCATTCAGCACTATCATCCAACAATAGAAATCAACTTACCAATATAATCCAGTCATGGCGGAAACCTCCAGTATACTCCGCAGCTCGTCCGAAAACTCACGTTTCGATGCATCCTGCCTACAAAACTGTTAATGAGGATCTTCCATGCCACAGCAACCACAGTAATAACAATCTCCTCACCAAAATCAACAAAATAAAATTATAAATTGCAACAGCGACACCACGTTTTGAAAAAACTTCCGAGCCATTCGCAATCAAGCTTCACTAATCCCGTTGAATCTTCCATAAAGCCACAGATTCCAGAGCTACCACGACGATAACGATCTCTACAATAAAAGTGAATTTCAAAAGGGCATATAACCTCCAGCTGGAGATTCTCCGAGCCATTTGCGATTGACCTCACTACTAGTCCCATTAAATTTGCCATACTACACACACACACCGCAGCTACCATCACACGATATTCAATAATTTGGGAAACAACCTTTTGGATTAATTTGGGAAAGACCTGATTATTTTGAGACTTTAGATTTTATGTCTTTGAAAGATTATTCAGTAAATACTTTACATTAACGAATGAATGTCGCATTCATGACAATAACGATCTCGACACCAAAAAAAAGATTAACGTAATAAAAGTTATATTTCAATAGTGCGAGCCTCGAGTAACGTCATTTTTCAAGATACTCTAAGCCGTTTTCAGTTGAGCTTCACTAATCCCATTGAATCTTCCATAAGACACAGATTCCAGAGCTACCACGACAACAACGATCTCTACAATAAAAGTTCATTTCAAAAGGGCAAATAACCTCCAGCTGCATCATTCTAAAGATTCTCCGAGCCGTTTGCAATTGGCCTCACTACTAGTCCCATTGAACCTTCCATACTACACACACACCGCAGCTACCATCACACGATATTCAATCATTTAAAGAAACAGCCCGATTTTGGAACTTTTGGAATAATTTAAGAAAAGCCTGATTATTTTGAGACTTTAGATTTTATATTCTTGAAAGAATAATCAGTAAATACTTTACATTTACGAATGAATATCGCGTTTATGACAATAACGATCTCCACACCAAAAAAAAGATTAAGAAAATAAAATTTAGATTTCAATAGTGCGAACCTCTAGCAGCGTCATTTCAACCTGATTATTTTCGGACTTTGGATTTTATGTTCTTGAAAGAGTGTTCAGTAAATACTTTACATTAATGAATATCGCGTTATGACAATAACGATCTCCACACCAAAAAAAAAAGATTAACGTAATAAAAGTTAGATTTCAAAACAGCGAACCTCGAGTAGTGTCATTTTTCAAGACACTCTAAGCCGTTTTTAGTTAAGCTTCACTAATCACATTGGAACAGAAAGAATTTCTCAACTTTCCGTGCCGATCGGTAGAAGTTAAAGGTGTAGAGGTGATCACTTGAATGAAAGTTTTGAATTGTTTAAAATAGAAATTGTTTATGGTGTTGAAAGCGAGGGTGATGAGATGGATCGGCATGAGAAACTCACTTGCAGAAGGCAGCGAGGCTGGTGGAGCAGGGCAAGTCGCGGAAGACCTCCATCGCTGCAGCGAAAAGGGGAGCTCAGGCTCAGCTATGGCGATGGCGTTAGGGTTTGAAGCTCTGCCAATGGCGCCATAATCGAGTCCCCTGTGTCCGTGTTCGGTTGGTTCGTGAGACCCTACGACCGCTCCTCATTTCTGCGGTCATCGGGTTCAATAGGGGGTTTCAAACATGAAATCCGGCCTGCAAGTTTCTCACCTCACATGATCCCCTCTCTGGTGAATTATTTTTGTTCACTCCTATGTCAAAAGTCTGACATATCCATGAATTTGCAATTAGGGTTTTGTGCACAAATCGGGGTTTGAGCATCTGAGATAAATGTGAGGATGGGACGCGTGAAAGTGAGTTTCTGAAATTCACTCCTCACGTGCATCACATTAGGAGTGAATTCTAGAGGTGAGTCACTTAGCAGTTCATCAGTGAATTCACAAAGGTGAATCGCAACATGAGTCACTTGAAAAAGTTTAACTTTAAAGCCCCCTAATGATACCATAAGGTAGGTACACCCATAAGCGTGAGTTTAAGGGTTTTGAACATGATGATTATTAACCCTTAACCCCAAAACAACCTTGGAGATTCCTAAGCTTCTTGGAATTTGCTCTAATCTAAACAAAAAGCGAGCATTTTAATAAGTTGTATCAATTCTTTTTGAATTGTAACCATATAAAATCAAACTAGACATGTTAGAAATCACATTAGAAAAGGAAACACAACAATATCTCTTATGGATTGAAAGATTACAATGTTTGATCATGAGCGTGTTAAAACTATGAAAGTGATTTGAAGTCTTTCAATCTTCTTTTCACATGTCAAATTTGAAAAGTTGGTCACCAAAAAAATATGAAGTTAAAGGGCCTAACATGCATAACCCCAACCAATTTATGACTTCTCAAAATCTACTTTACAATTTTTTTAAATGAATTTCTAATGTGGGTTTTTCTCAAAGATCTAGTGTAGTTGAGGCTCATTCCCAAGAGCCCTAAACACTACATAAAGTCTAGATTGCAATGAACATTTGCGCACAAAATCTTGAATAGAAAAATCAATATCAATCATTTGCAAAATTAGATTGTTGAAGCTAAAACTAAACTTCAAAAAGAACTTTTCAAAAAAATAAACTACTAAAAATAGTAATTTTTTAAGGTTTTATTTAACTTCAAAAAGTGGTTGAGGACATACTCTGTCCTCAATGTCGTTGTGGGGTTGAACAACCGTAGAGCATAGTATATAGGCTGACGTATAATTGTCATTTGCTACCAATAAGAAATTTTGGTTTGGGATCTCAAGTAGCTCACTAGAACCGCATTGATTTATTCTCCAACTTCTTTGTTGGTCTCAAATGTAGTAGAAGTGTGGATCCACTCCAAATACAAGAAAAATACCCCATATTGTATTAGTCACAAAGGGCCTTCTGGTTGTTTAAGGGTTAATAAACAACTAGCAAATTATAAGATCCTATTAGGAACAAAAAAAACAATGAGTTTGCATTTTTGAATGTATTATTTGGAAACTGTGAGAATAAGTTGTGAATTTTTAAAGAGCAAATTACCATTGCACCCATAACCAACACTAAGGTTTCATGTTCACATGTTGAACATCCTTGTAATTACAACTTTACTTCCACGGATTTTTCAAGATTTTAGAGGTGACAATTATGGAGACCCTCACGAGGATGGGTGTTCCTACCTTAACCCCTAAATGCCTAAGGGGGTGTTCTTTATTATTTGTGTAACAAAACAAAATTTGTAGAATGGAGAATTTTTTTTTTTTCATCTTAGTTTTTTCAAAAGTTACCATACATATACATGGTGCATCTTGAAAGGCAAAAAAAAACCATCAAATGTACTTTACTTTTAGGTAATCCAAATTGTGAAAGATTTAGAGACGCGGTGTTAGGTCTCACACTACTCTTCTTGCAATTTTTATGAGGCCAACATAAATTGCTGATTTTTGCAACTTTTAGAAACAATGCTGTGATGTTTGAGCACCTAACACACCATTGTAAAATATTGTAGAACTACTATAGAAGGGCAGACATGGTGATTAGCCAAGCATTCAAGGGTTAAGTTTGAACCCCTTAACCCATAAACATCTAAAAGACCCTTTGCGGCTAATATAATACAAGGTGTTTTACTTGTATTTGGAATGGATCCACCACACTTTCACTACATTTGAGACTAACCCCTAAAGGACCAAGCAATGTTTTCACCAAAAACTCTCCAAAATTGCTATTTTTAGAGCACCCAACCAAATTTGAAAACAAAAACATTGTTATGCATATGTGACCATAGTATATTGTAGCAAAATGGTTTTAGAAGATATGGAAAAAAATTCATGATTTTTTAGTGCTTGGTTTAGAAAATAGAACAAACAGAACATTCAAAAATGCTTTTTTGGGTTTGGTTGGAAAGTTGGCAACTTCCATTCAAAAGGTGAAATTCCTAAGGAAAAAAGGCCATGTGGGTTGTGCTTCTCTATGTACCTTATTCCCCCTAAAAAGGGTACATTTCAAAAAAGTTTCAAATCATTTTGGATTGTAAACACATGGGAAAAAATAGTAAGTAAAAAGAGGTAGAGAATGATTAAAAAGAGGTAGAGAATGATTAAAAAGAGGTAGAGAATGATTAAAAACACTAAATTGTTAAGAATTTAATTATGGAAATGAAAAATGCCATTCCTAAGTGGCCATAATGTTACAATAAACAATCTCCATCTTTACGTTTGTTTTATTTCCAAACTATTGAAAATTGAGTAAAATAAAGGACTTCAAAGCAGTTTTTTCTTTTTCATTTTTTAGAAGCGTCAAAATGGCAATTTAAAATGTTATAATGGTGCTCCAAATTTCAACATTCATCCACATATTGGATAAAAAATATCACATTAGCACATATTACATGTCTATAATTCGGTTTTCATCCACAATTTAGCAATTTCATTCAAGAGTTTTTTTGGCAATTTCATCCAAGTGTTTTGGCACGTTTTTTAGTCAGATTTTTTTTGGGTGCAATTGAGCACCAAATTGCCAAAAAAAAACACTGCTTCAAAGTTTATTTTAGAGTAGAGAATCCATAATTGCCCGCAAACATAAACTCCTCATAATTTTCATCTCATTGATTGAAATGGATTGATTCAAAGCTTTCCACATTCACATAAATCTCTACAAGCAATTTCAAACTTTGTTTTTGAAAAAAGTGATTTTTAAAAATCTACCCAAACTGCCCACTAAGTGAAAAAACCAACATATTAGGCCATGACTTTTTACTCATGATTCCAAATGTCATAAAATTTAGTGCATAGGAAAGATAAACCTTGTTTCCACATTCTAGTATAATTTCAGCCTAAAATACAAAACTCTCCAATCACAAGTATTTGCCCAAAATTGCTATGTTACTAAAAAGGGGGGGCTTGGTCCTTTAGGTGTTAACAAAGAAATTGGAATATGGATCAATGGGGTTTTAGTGAGCTATTTGAAATCTCAAATTAAAACTTTTGTTGATAGCAAATGCCAATTCTACGTCAATGTATTTACAATCCCTATGGGATGTTTAAGGTTTAAGCTTGAACTAGTAAAGGTTCATAACACCAAAATTTAAAAATTGTTAATTACACTCAACTACAAACATGGTAAAAACAAACAATTTATATGAAACTCATTTCTTTATTTTTGTGAGCCAACATATGAATAGTTAAATCCAAATTAATCTTTCTAAACAATCTTGGGTTTAAAAATTAAAATTTAAAATTTTAATCAATTTTTTGTTCCATTGAGGTTATTTAGAAAAGGAGTAATGTAGGTTGAGAGCGATTTTGGCATAAAATAATTTCCCAAGATTTTTCTTAGTTACTTTTTAAATTATTCTCCAAAAACTCCCAGTGACAAACAAAACAAAAAATTAAAATGCCAAATATTATAAAAAACCATTAACCTTAACTAACAATGGAAGATCAAAGCTAATCCAAGAGGGCTCAATCTACTACAAACTCTATAAAAAGGGCTAATTTTAGAAATTTGAAGATGCTCAAAAAAAAAGTTGATTCTACTAAAATAATTGGTTGAATGCAAAATAATAACAACTTTTCTTGAAAATGCCTAATCTTTAATGAATTAAGAAATTTGATCCCGATTTTATTTTTTCATAACAAATAATCAATTTGGTTGTTACTTGTTAAATCTGCTCGCAAACTACAATATTGAACTTCAAGTCATTAGAGAAAATATGAGCCCTCTACAAGGCCCCTAAGAACCTCTTTCAAGGGGTCTCCTTAATTGTTTTAATTTGTACTTTGGGACAAAATAAATTCCTCACACCCTACTATGCCTTTGAGTACAATCATGACTCATTGTAATGAGCTGAAGCCCAAATGAATGGAAGATTAGGCTGAAGCCCAAATGAATGGCAAATTGCTAGTATTCTCCTACTTCCATCTATAATAGCTCAACATAACCCTAGTTCATATTCTTAGATTCCTAGTTAAACATTCTTAGACACCTAGTTAAACTTGAGTTAGCAAACTTGAAGAGTATAACCACAATTGTTCACGTTAAACTCTCATCATGTTCATTTTGTATCTTAACATTATCGCCCTCAGGGTCTACATTCTTACATTTGAACATGATCATATACGTTGCGATAGCAACAAGTAACTACCAATTGATTGTTGTTTATTGAATAGATGTCTTCTGGCCTTAGCCAATCTTGATCGTTTAGTAAATACTCAATGGCAGTATTGTAGTGAGTGCTAAGGACCAATCCAGTGTTCAAAGGTACTAGGCACCTTACACGCTTATAGAATCGGCCAACTTAAACAACGTGTTGAGAAATACAGTTCATGTGAAAGAAAAGATGGGGGAGTCATCATTTCATAGCTTCGAGATGTTGGTAGCATCAAGCGTCTAGATGCCCAGGGAAGGCATTGATATGGAACAATGGAAGGAACTCTTATGCCAAACCTTGGCTATTTGGCTGTTGGAGGAGCAACAGAGCTTATACACTAGGATAGTAGCAGAGGTTGTGCAGAGGCTAGCCCTCAGCAAAGACAAGCGTACGGAAGATGAAGAAGCACCCAATCAGTTTGCAAGAGCTGGAGCACATAACCTTCCTGAAGGCCACACCAGCACCGCATCCATGATGCGAAGCATGGCGGAGCAAATTGCGGCCCTTACCAACCAGTTGAACAATCTCCAACATGCTAGAATACAACCAACACTGATACACCCGATGGCTGCAACTATAGCAACAAGTTTGGAGCCAGGACATGACTGCATCAAATTCTCGGATCCAGAAAAATTTGACGGTACCAGGTTAGAATATCCCCTCTTTTGTCAACAAATGCACAATAAGCTCAAGCATGACAGACATTGCTTCCTCACAAACGAAGCAAAAGTTGATAATTCCTATTCTCGTTTAAAGGGAGATGCGGCTAAGGTAGTTCAACCATGGTGCACATCAAGAACACTACTCAACAAGGAGGTTATGTTGGAGAGCATTTGGGAGATTATGGACTCCCAGTTCCAAGACCAACATCAAAAGGATCGAGCTCTTGACAAACTCCATAGCATGAAGCAAGATAAAAAGCCCATCCTTGATTATCACGCTAAATTCAATACGCAATTGATGCTCGCATGAGCTGTTATGGATGATCTGATGAAGAAATCCATCTTCGGGAGGAGCCTCCAAGTAGAGCTTCAGAGGAACCTGATATTGTTACCTAAGGAACTTTCATTCCTTCAATTTGTTGACGAAGCTACCCGCATCTCCGACGCCCAATACCAACTTGGCCTCTTATCAAAGGGATGAGGCCGCCAGCCGAACAGCTACCTGAGACAAGCTCATTGACAGCCTACTTTGACTACAAGTGACAGTTTTATGGATTAGGAACCGACAAGGGCCAACTGGATTGATCAAAAGAAGTTGAAGAAATGAGCCACATGGATTTCATCAAAAGAAATCAAAAAATGGAAAACTGGCTCCCTGTGCATTTGTTGTGGAGCATTGGGCCACTTCCTCCGTGCCTGCTCGTATGCACCAGCACGTCCCAACTCAATTGATAGGGTACCAAAGGCCAAGGCACGAGTAGTCAAGCCCAATTTGGATCTTTCTAGCGATACAGAGTCGGAATTGGGAAAAGATTAGCTCCTATTTACAGTCGCAAACAGGAGCCAAGTCAAGTTTTGGTCCAGCATAAGTGAGAGTGGAAATTGTTCTGTAGTGTACACATGAGAGCACCACCTGTTACCGCGCATTCCATTATCAATGAAACGGAAATTGCCGACACACTTATTGATTCATGTTGCCTATGCTATGCTCTCATCAATTCCCGCTTTGTGCAATTGACCAAGCTCAAGCTCTTTGATGTTCATTCCATTGTTGTATAGGGCATTGATGGAGAAAACACTCATGTCCGATATGTTGCAAAGTTCTAGCTTGACATTCATGGGCATCAGGAAACTAGTTATGCATACGTTTACAAAGATACTCTCGGCCACGATCTTATTCTAGGAAGGCCGTGGATGAACAGGAACGATGTGAGGATGGCCCCAGCTAAAAAGTCACTGTACATCCACAGCTCAAGAACTTGTGTGCGCAGCAAAGAAGGAACAAAACCAGCAAAGAACTCTTTACACCACCAATGCAAAAACTTATGGGAGTTGAGTGCTGCTGCATACATACGTTATGCTCAGCAGGGAAAAGGAATACAAGTGTTTTCTACATCCCTAGCTGACATTAACAAGGCCCTGGCGTCAAAAAAGTCAGTAAACTTGGCTGCCAAAGTGCCCCCGCAATACCATCACCGCATGCCGCTCTTTGATCCGCAATAGGCGGCCCAATTACTGCCCCTCAGAGAAACAAGTATTGATCACAAGGTCCAATTCCTGAAGGAAAATGATAAAAAAGTTGAGCCGCCCTGGGAGCCATTATATAACATGACCCGAGGTGAACTGCTTGTATTGCGGAAAGAATTGACATCACTACTTGACAAAGGTTTTATCCGAGTCAATAATTCCCCAACTGCAGCTCTAGTGCTATTTGCAAAGAAGCCGGGAGGAGGCCTTTGTATTTGCATTGATTATCTTGCCTTAAACAAGATCACCAGGAAGGACAAGTACCCGTTACCTCTTATTTATGAAATGTTGGCTCAGATTAGCAAAGCTTGGTGGTTTACAAAACTTGATGTCATTGCTGCATTCCATAGGATTAGGATTGCATTAGGCAATGAGTGGAAAACTACCTTTAGGACTTGTTTTGGCTTGTATGAATGGCTAGTCACACCCTTTGGAATGGTGAACTCTCCAAGTACATTCCAAAGATATATCAATTGGACATTACAAGAACACTTGGACAAATTTTGCTTAGCATATCTGGATGATGTCTTAATATACTCATCAGGCTCATTAGCGGATCATCGTGAAAAAGTCAACATTGTATTAGGAAAACTAGAGGTTGCAGGGTTACACTTGGATATCCGCAAGTGCAAGTTTGAAGTCACCTCCACCAAGTATCTTGGATTCATTATTGAGGCTGGAAAGGGTGTCAAGATGGACTCCAAAAAGGTGAAAGCTATCCAGGATTGGCAAGCTCCAATGACAGTCATGGGGGTGAGGAGTTTCTTAGGCTTTGCAAATTTTTACAGGCAGTTTATTAAGGGATTCTCCAACCTTGCAACCCCTCTCACACGGCTTATTGGCAACGTATCATTTTGATGGACAAGGAAAGAACAACAGGCTCTTGACAAACTTAAAGAAATTTTCATTACAGAGCCAGTTCTCGCCTAGTTTGATCCTGAATGCGACACCGTGCTTGAAACCAACTCATCTGGATATGCATTGGGGGGTGTCTTGTCACAATGTGATGACCAAGGGTTATTGCGACCATTTAAGTACTTTTCTAAGAAAAACAACCCTCACGAATGCAACTCCAAAATATATGACAAAGAACTCTTGGCAAAGGTCAAATGCTTACAAGAATGGGATGCCAAACTAAAGTTAGTCAAAAACTTCATTATAATCACTAACCACAAAAATCTCGAGTACTTCACAAAGCCCCAAATGCTCAACAAACGTCAAATGAGGTGGTCACTTCTCCTAGGTAGATACAATTTGGACATTGCATATAGATTGGGCCAGCAAAATGTTTGAACAAATGTTCTTTCAGGACACGAATAGGTCATTCCCACTGGAACCAATGACAAGAGGATCCAATATCGGTATCAGCAGTTACTTCGACCAGTTACATCTCCTACAAGTGAAGACAAAGAAGAAGACCTCCTAGCTCTAGTATTCACAAGCCGGACACAAGATTCCCCAGCTCCTATTGAGATCCCAAGTGACGACCATGGTTTCACGGAGGTCAACTCAAGCAAAAACCGTTCGGAGAGGGATTCAAACTAAAACCAATCTGTTACAACAACAACAACAGCAGCAAGAAATCCGACCCAAAGCCAATTAGCTGCAACCTGACACCAAATCCTCAAGTCCGAGTTACACCAGTCATGCATTTGTCTCAACAACCCAAAGAACAACACGACCTTGAATATCAATGGCAGCAAGCTAGCCTTTCCAATCTGGTGTATCAACAAGCAATTTGATGTGTGAAGGACAAGGACAAGAGATTCTTTGTGAAGCTAGGCTTGAAAGTATTGATCACAAAATGTGCCTTCAAGGAGACAACTTGTTATTGTATTGAGGAAGACAGTGGGTACCAAATGCAAAACTACTATAAACCCATATCATCCAAGAGACACACTCAGCATTAGCGGCAGGCCACCCATGACGAGCAATCACTTACAAGCTTCTAGCAAGAGATTATTTCTGGCCTAGGATGTCTACAGATATTCGAAGGTATATCTACAATTGCAACATATGTGGCAGGATTAAGCCGTGGAGAGATGGTCTTCAAGGATTACTTAAACCCCTTCTAGTACTTGATTGGATTTGGAAAGAGCTATCCATGGATTTCATCAAGGGGTTGCCTCGGAGCGATGGTAATACGATCCTATTTGTTGTGATTGACCGGCTTAGTAAAGACGTAGTATTAATCTCCATCCCCAACATGGATGTTGACACTGGTACTCAAGCATTCACCAAGCATGTAGTAGCTTATCACTGGCTCCCAGATGCAATAGTTTCAGATTGCAGGTCACAATTTGTCAGCATCTTATGGAAACGGCTCTGCACAAATCTGAAGATCACTCAACGCTTATCAACTGCATTTCACCAGCAAACCAACAGGTCAACTGAACGCATGAACAACACAATCAAAGCATATCTTTGGGCTTACATCATTTGGAGTCAATTGGGCGCAACTCTGCCCAATGGCTCAAATCACAATTAAAGAAAGGGATGCCACCTCCATCGGCATGAGTCCCTTCTTTGTCCAGCATGGGTACAATGTTGATCCCCTCCGGCTTGAAATCCAACCAAGTTTTGACACAAGCCGTACGTTGCACAAGCATACTAAGAGGAAAAAAATAGATGCAATTGTGACCAAGTTACGACAAGTCTCCGAACTTGCCCAAGCCACCATGGCCGCAGCTCAGCAGGAACAAGAATGCTTAGCCAACCGACACTGACGTGAAGCAAGACAATTACGCGTCAGAGACAAGGTCTGGCTCATACTCGGACGTCAATTTTCTACTGGCCGGCCAAGTAAGAAACTCGACTGGAAGATTGCAAAATACACTGTCATTGAAATCCTTGATATTCATATGGTGAGACTCAATACACCTCCAGGACCGCATGATGTTTTCCATGTTGATCATCTTTGCCTTGCAGGCTCTGACCCCCTTAAAAGTCAAGTTACTGATGACACACAACCTATGCCAATACAAGTTGATGGACAAGACAAATACCTGGTTGAAGAGATCATGGCAAAACTCTGGCAACGCCGCAGGCGCGGCCATCGTCTACTCTATGAGGTCAAATGGGCAGACTATGCCCTTCCTACATGGACACCGCAAGCCACTTTGACTAAGACAACTGCTCTAGATAGATGGCTGACCTTCACAGCATTGTATCGCACCAACGGCTGACTTTCCACCAGCTTTTGGCGCAACGACGTTGACGCCACCGGCACTTGGCGCCCACCATTATTTGGGCAGAGCGGGGGGATATTGTAATGGGCTGAAGCCCAAATGAATGGAAGATCAGGCTAAAGCCCAGATGAATGGCAAACTGCTAGTATTCTCCTACTTCCATCTATAATAGCTCAACATAACCCTAGTTCATATTCTTAGACTCCTGGTTAAATATTCTTAGACTCTTGGTTAAACTTGAGTTAGCAAACCTCAAAAGTATAACCACAATTGTTCAGGTTAAACTCTCATCATGTTCATTTTGTATCTTAACATTATTGCCCTCAGGGTTTGCATTCTTACACTCACTTTAGCATGTCCAATTTTCAAGGCCCCTAAGAACCTCTTTCAAGGGGTCTCCTTAATTGTTTTAATTTGTACTTTGGGACAAAATAAATTCCTTACACCCTACTATGCCTTTGAGTACAATCATGGCTTACTTTAGCATGTTCAATCATGGCTCGCTTTAACATGTCCAATTTTCATTGGGCGTCACAATTACATGTACATATTACCATGGTCTTTTTTCTCTATATTAAAACCTTTAACCTAGTACTTGTGAGGGTAACATTAGTTATGATTGTATACAATAGTAGGAGAATAATTAAGAAATTGTGACATGGTACTAGATTGCCATTTTCTATTCATAGTTTTAGTGATGTACGTCATACAAGGTAGAGACACTTCACACACGCTTTTAATGTACCCACTCTAGGCCCAATAAATGTTAGAGAGACATTCTTAAGGGCCTTGTGGACGGTTCATACTTTTTCTAATGTCTTAAGACCAAAATTTGTATTATTTGGAAAAACAGAGTGAGCGCAAATATGTATGTGTGTGTGTCAAATTGATGAATCCATTTTAAGTTCAATTCATACTTAAAAATAGAGTAGAGTACAAGTTTAACCAAAGTAAAAATAAGTAAAAATAGATTACAATATAAGCTCAATCAAAGTAAAATTTGGACAAAGGTAAAAGTGCAAAAGTAATAAGTGAATTTTTTTTAATAAAAATATCAAACTTTGCTAAATGAATGCTAAATAGATGCTAAATGGATTTTTTAAAGTTTTTATACAAATCTCAACTTATACTAAATGGAGTCACCATTATTCATTTAGCTTAGCTAAATGGGTTTACCAACTATTCTAATATATATAAAAAAATGGTATGTGTGTCGGTTTGATGAATCTATTCTTAGTTCACTGTCCACTTGATAATAGTATATAAGTGTGACTAAAGTAAAAAAATTAAACATAGAGTAGAGTACAAGTTTAACCAAAGTAAATTAAGACAAAAGTAAATTAGCAAAACGTATAATTGGATTTTTTAAATGTAAATCTCAACCTATGCTAAATGGACGCTGAATGGATTTACCTACTCTAAATGGATTTACCTATGCTAAATGGATGCTAAATGAATTTTTTTTTTTTAAATTCAAATTTCAACCTAAGCTAAATGGAGTTACCATTCCCAATTTAGCTTAGCTAAGTAGGTTTACCAACTAGTTTTTATCATAAAATTGCTGGATGATTTATCATTTTTGCTTTTAAGACCTTTTTAGTTGATATTGTTGGATCACTTCCTTCTACACTAGGTGAATATTCGTTTACTTTCATGACTTCAATTCATCATTATAAGACTCAAGGTAGGGACACCCACTCCTATCCATGTAGCTTAAATTATTCTTTTGTATCACTAGATAACGGTCTAGGAAAAAATATACACCTAGTACATGAAAACTATTTGGAGTTAAGGGAAGAGAATAGGTATGTCTACTTTAACCCAATTTCTAACAACAAATCAATTTGATGTACTAGCATAAATTCATGTGGCATTTTTTTCTTGAATAGTCATGAATTTTTCCTTAAGGCTATTTCTAAAAAAGTACATATATTACACTCATAATTTTTAACAGAAAACAAAATTACTATACAACAGATTTTAGTGTACAACTTTTCTTTGTTTTCCTTTGTAAAATTGGAATTGTTTGTAGTAAAATATTACTAGCAATAGCAAAAAAATTATCCATGACTTTTTAAAATTGAGGCATAATCATTATCCCTCCATTTTAAAATAGACATAGTTTTAAACGGTTTTTAGTGTAAAGGGTGATTACTACGAATGAAGAAATTATTGATTGATAACTTATTTTGGAGGAGTGTTTTTATTATTATTTTAACCTCTAAATGGCCATGAGGAAATTTTTTGTCCTCTAGCCTTGAAAAAAAGTTGGTTTTCATCTGTTTTTTTTCCAAAGTGACTGTAAACACATGATCCATCATAGAAGGCAAATAACAATCTTATCAAATATTCTCATATTTTTAGGTAAACCAAATTGTGAGAAAATTCAAAATCACGGTGTTGGGTTCCAAGCTGCCCTTATTGCAATTTTCTTGAGGTTGGCATGCACTATTGACTTTTGAAACTTTTAGAAGCAATACTATTGGTGCCCATCAACCAAAACACTGTTGAAGCTACAGTACAAATACTATTGAAGCTACAAAGTGGGCAAGCCACGGCCACCCAACAGTCCTTTAAGGGTTAAAAAGATCCATGAGTTTAACAATCCCAATCTTAAGAATAATGTCCTGGATTACTTGTTTTTATTTATTAATAAATGTATCATCATATATTTCAACAATTGATACTATTTAATAGTTAACCATAGTTGTTTCTATTTATTTATCTTAGATGAAAATGCAAATAGATTCAAGTTTGCAATTCTAAGAACAAGTTGTGAGTGAAATTTCACTTACTATTGCATATTTTTAGTATTTGCTTTCCTATGTCTTGAATTGGTGGATGTTGTTTTTTACCAGATCCAAGCTTGTGAGATCATTAGTAGAATAAAAGAGTCAAAATAACACCTCTTATATTATATCTATGAAGTCAAATGACTTCAAGTGTTATTTTACAAGAAATTTGTTTTTCCAAACATTGACTAATGATGGCCATGCTCAAATTCTCAAATTTTTGCTGTCAAATTATACAACTTTCATATCTATACATTTTTCATCTATAGCTTTGCTTGATGGTAAGTGAGTTTCTCTACCATGTTCTATTTTAAAATCTACTATAGTTTAAAAACCCATAATTCAATAATGATATGTGAATTCTTTTGCTAGAATCTATGAATTCATATTTACAAGCCATTTGGTTTTGTCCGGTACAGATCATTTTATGGAAATGATTGGAAGTTCTAATTGGTGTATTTTTCCAAGTGTAAGAACCCTTAATTAAATTCACAAATTAGTAAACTTGTGTTTTAGAAATACCACAATATGTTTGTTAAATGTGTAATACATACCTCAATTTTTTTAATGGAATTGGTGCACTTATCTTTTTAATTGAGTTTAATAGGTTTATTTAATTTAATCTGATTATGTCCATTATGTGTTTTTTATGGTCAATCAAAACATTAATTTAATCAAAATCCAAGTTTTAATGCTTTATGTAAGAGTTTATTAATTTACAATACACATTTGAAAAGTAAACAACATTCAAGTTTTTTGTTTTAATATTTTTACATAATTTGCATTTTATTAAACACAATTTTTTAAATAATAATTTTTTTCTACTTTGTTATTTAAAAACCTATTTTTTATTCAATATGTTTTATAAAAAAAGTTATTTTCATAACAAGAATGAAGAGAAAAAGATATAAATAAAGAAAGAAAAACAAAGAAGTAAAGGGCTTACCAACTGACTACACTCTTATCCGCGCCACTCATTCTTTATCTTAAAAATACATGAAACTTGTGCCAAACATTAAATAGTGCAATAAACAAAACAAGTCCAAGCAAAATCAAAGAAGTCCACATTTTTTTGCACAATTGTTCCAACAACCGTTCCGAGTTTAACAACCTATTCCAATGAACAATATGGCGCTTGTAAAAGTTGCACATTGTCTAAATGGCATAAACCTCTATCTTCAGCTGCGCACTCTCCTTCTGATGTTTTTTCACTACTTTGCTCATCTTCATCTCATCTTTCTCATACTCTTTACAAAGAAGAATTGAAAGTTACATTGTCCCAAATGAAACAAAGATTCGTCATGTCTTCCAAATATTTCATGATGTAATCATCAAAAACTCTTCCATGCTCTTCCTTTATTCTAATTTGCTATAGCTCAAAATATCATTATATTTTTTATATAAATTCTTTTTTGGATATAATTGAATTTAACAAAAAATCAAAACACGTAATTTTAAACTGCACTAAATTAGTTGAATTTTTGTTTTGAATATTTATCAAGATTGCATTCAAATACATTTGTATCCACTTTTTGTATACAAAAATTATAACCCAAAGTTTATTTATTAGTAGTGAAAACTTATTATTTAAAATATTTATTAATATATAAAATAGGAGGTCTAAACAAAATCTTCCAAAATTTGTTCCAAGAATTGGAGTCTTTTAGTTTTGCAGCGCTCTTCTAAGAGCTTAAGGAAACCAATTTTGTATTCTATGAAAGATATTATTCATACTTATAAATGCATAGTGTCTCATTGGCCAGAATTCAAGTCTTTTGAGTTGCCTCACCCTTTCTTTTTAACTCCCAAGATTCCTAAACGTTGTAATGGTCCTATTTGGTTTACAAAACAAGCCATTAATAGAAACATTTTATCTAAAATTACCAAGAATCTATTCAATTGTGTGCATCAGCTATAGTGAAACAAATCACTAATAAAACTGGTTATGTGACAGGTATAACAAGAATGCAAGAGGCACTCATGTCTCATAAGAAGGATATGCTACTAATTGATCATAGAGATGCTAAATCTTATGCTAAGTCTAGCAAGAAGAACAAAACTTTCTCTAACTGTGCACTTCAGAGAGTTATTGTTGGAGAGTGTTTGAATAGCAACAAACCTTCCTATGTGGATGCTTTGAAGCATGAGAATGAGAGGCTAGATACATTTAAGGTGAATTTCCAATCCTTGTTCTTTTAACTTAGTGTATTTCAGATTCTAAACTTATTTCATATTATTTTATTTGTTTATGCAATTATGAGATGTGTTAGCTGCAGAAGTGCTTGCCTTGCTTGCAAATCTAGGGATTCCAGCAAACTCAATGCTAAGCTTCTGGATTGTTGATTAATGGCTGAATTTTTCTATGTGGCTAAGTGCTATTTTTGTTTTATTTTTGGGTATGTTGATGATTGTATGTAGCATCTAATTACTATGGAGTGGTTGTGTTCAGGCTATGGAAGCCAAAATTGCTCAAGTAATACCAACAGTTCTAATCAATCAAGTTACTTTGTTGAGGACATTGATGATGGGATCCTCTTCTGATTGTCAAAGTGGTGGGAGCTTGCTGCTAGAGATGTGTCTTCTAAACAAAGAGAACATGGCTTTTCAAGAGTGGAGGCAGAAGAAACAAGTAAAGAAAATTTTTGAGCATATGGTTTTCAAGAACATCAACAACTATTCAATAGTTAATGTTGTTTTCAATGGGGGATAGTCATAGTGCATGTTCTATATTAGAAAATGTTACTAGACACATTGTGCAGCTTGAGCAAAATGATAATGTTTAGCCTAAGCAACATGGTGAACTAAGGCACAAAGATCTATATTTTTTTCTTTGTTTCATAGCAACATTTTTTTAAGGCAAGGTTCTGTGTTTTCATTTGAATCATGAAATTTGTTTGGACTAAATTTTTGTCTTTCAAATTGTATTCATGTTTTGGTTCTACCAACGTTTGTACAAGTGTGGATGTTTTGTTAAAAACTGCTTGCTTTGCCTTTGTGCTTTAAAATTTCAATAATTTGGCTTAGTCTAACATATTTTTTTCTAAATGCGGATGTTTTGTTTAAAATTGCTTATTTTTAAAACTTGAATAATTTAGCATATTCTAAAACTTTGAACATTATGCCAAATTGGTTGATCTATGAAAGTGCTAACATTTGTTAGATTTGTTAAAGTACTAGAATTTGATAGGTCTATTAAATTTTAAATTTTTTTTGATTTGAAGATTATTTAAAAGAAAAAATTATTTAGAAAGAAGTCTTTACACTATTTAACAGTGTATTCCACAATTTAAAATTTAATAGTGCAATGCACTGTTAAACATTTTTGCTGGCCTATTAAACTAATTAATTTCTATAAGAAGAAGCCTTAAAAATGTAAGAAATGCATGCTCTCCTAAATTTTAGAGTGCTGCACTAATAATTTAAATGAGTTTGCTAGAAGGTTCCTGAGCCTTTCATGTCCATTGCCCACCTACTATTCTAGCAAAAGTTCTTTGAGAATCTACTAAGAAATATTTGGAAGACAAGGCCAATATTTGCAACTCAAGATAGAGGTTCATTACATTGTCACAATGTGCATTACTTTTATAAGCAACATGTTACACATTAAACTGGAGTTGTTGAAGTTGGAGCAATTGTTAGGATAGTTGAGCACGAAAATGTAGACTCCTTTGATTTTGCTTGAACTTGTTTTGTTTGTCACGCTATTTAGCGTTAGGCACAAGTTTTCTTGTATTTTTAGAATGAAGAAGAAGTTTGGCGGATAAAAACATAGTTAATTGGTAAGCCCTTAACCTCTTCGTTTTTCTTTCTTAATTTGATTCTCTCTTCATTCTTGTTATGAAAAATAATGAAAACATGTAAAATGTATTGAACAAAAATTAGATTTTATAAAATAAATAAAATATGAAAAAACCAACACGTTTAAAAAAAATTAAATGCACTCAGTAATAAGCAAGTTTTATACATTTTTTAAAATAAAAACTCATATTTTGTTTATTTTTCAAATGTGTATTGTAAGTTAATAAAATCTTGTATAAAACATAAAAATTTAAATTTTCATTAAATTGGTTTTGTGATTGGCCATCAAAAACACATAATGGACATAATCAAATAAAATTAAATAAATCAATGAAATTCAACTAGAAGCATAAATAATCAATTTCATAATTTTTTTTTGTATACATTACACATTTTACAATTATATTATGGTTTTGCTTAAACAAAAATTCAGTGATTTGCAAGTTTAACTAGTGGCTTTTGCACTTGAAGATATACATCAATTAGAACCTCCAATCATTCCTTTTAACCATAAAATAGTTTGTCTTGAACCAAAAAAATGTTTATAGATATAAACCCATAAATTATAGCAAAAAAAAATTAAAAATCATCATGGAATTGTGGGAAATTGAAAATTAATAAATCCAAAGTAGAACATAGTAGAGAAATTCATTTACCATCATGAAAAGTTGTAAATACAAAACTAATAGATTGTGTGATTTGGTAACAAAAAATTGAGGATTTGACTGTGGCTATCATTAGTCAATGTTTAGAAAACAAATCTCTCTAGAAAATAACATTTGATGTCATTTTACTTCTTGGATGTTATTTAGGAAGTGCCATTTTGACTTTTTTATTCGATTTGCAAGTGATCTCACAAGCTTGGGTCTAGTGGTCTAAACATCCAGACACACGGCCTCATATCTCTGAATTGCAGTGGTTTGAAGTGCAAAGAGAAGCTTTGATATTCTAAGAGCATTGTATAATTTTTGAAAATTGTAGGAAAATGTTGTAACTATTCCAAAACGCGTTGCCAAAATCACCGTAGAACATGTAAAGCAATTTCAACTTGATTTGAGTAAATCTAGTCTTTGCTTTAATTTTGACCATCAAGGTATCCAAGGGTAAAAAAGGTGTAAACAACCAAGACATGAAACTTGGGACGTAGTGCAAAATGTGAAGTCCCAACTTTTGGCTTCCACTAATCAGATTCTCAGATTTCATGGGATTTGGGACATAGTTTAAACTGCCTCTGATATGGCACCCAAAGAAAGGCATATATGTGGAGGCATAATTATATTTTCTAGCATATATTTGCCTAAATCTTACCTCTGATTGTGCTTGGCAACCAATATACTAAGAATTTTCAGTAAAAAAGTGGATGAAATTGCCAAAGATGAGTAATAAAAAGGAAAGAAATTACAATTTGGGTAACAATTTGAAAATAATTACAATTTGGGTAACAAAATCCAATAACCTCAATGGTTTGTGCAATTGTCAAGAGCGCAAGCTGTAAGTGTTGTCCTAGTTCCAAGCTAAAGCATAGCAAGAGATGGAGTGCAAGATTGAAGCTCCAAAGTAAGCAAATGGCAAGTGATTGTTCCTTAACAATGTGCAATCTACAATTGTTTGGCAAATTTTGGTTGCTTGGTGCTAGTAAGGGTTGTGCCACTAATGGAACAAGCAACGGATAGATCAAGGGTTGCAACAAACAATCTCTTCAACGGCACTTGCAACTTGCGCCCTTGATAGTTGCACAACCTATTGAGGTTATTGGATTTTGTTACCCAAATTGTAATTATTTTCAAATTGTTACCCAAATTGTAATTTCTTTCATTTTTGTTACTCATTTGGGTAGTTGCATGAAACACTTCACAATTTTGTCTCAAACACCCTTAAAACCGGTAGTACTAGGTAGTACTATGAGTTTTTGAATTTAAAAAAATACAAAAAATAAAAAAGGACAATTTGTAAAGCACTTAAAATAGTATACTTGTAAAAATCTAGACCTAGAAATTTTTTATTCTAAAAATTATGCACAAAAATAGAGGGCAAGAAATTACCAACAAAAAGACAATTTCTTCTTTGCTTTTTAGAAAATAGTAAAAAAGTTCAAAAAAATAAAACAAAAAATGGTCATTTTCAATCTCTCTGAGTAGCTTCACTTGATGTAAGTGGTTTTTGTAGGAAGTTTTTTTATTTCACCAATCATTTGAGAAAGGATGCCTACTTTGAGGGTGTGTGCGCGGTATGGAATTTAGGATTTTATGAAACCCTTCTACATATCCATGTAATGCTCTATGATGAATAACTTCCTTGATTTGTGGCATGAGATTTGCTTTTTTGGACCCAAAATAGTACTAAAAACCCCCAAAATGGCCAACGTAGACACCTATTTGGGGGCTGTTCAAAATAGTAAAATAATTTTGAAAAAATTGCAAAAATTAAAAAAGGTCTGTAATTATGACATGTACCTTCCTTTGAAATTCCAGCTCAAAAGAACTTGTTGTGCAAATGTCATAAGCCAAAAAGCACTTGCAAGAGGTGAAGGGGACAAAAAATAGTACAAGTGTTTCTTGCAATCACCCATTTCGTAATTTCCCCAAATTTCTCCTTCTTCAAACACCTTGTTTGCCAAACTTTGAATGAAAGTTCCTTATCGATCTATATACACAATTGAATAAGATTTACGGTTATAATCGTCTCCCTTGACAATTCTGTAACAAAGGACAACAAGTTGTAACTGAATTGTGGAAATGGGAGTGCATGGGGTTCCGTAACCAAATGATGGGGATGGGGGCACAGGATGGGAGCACAAGTATGGAGGTTATGCGGATGGGGTGCGGGCATGGGAGCACAAGGATGGAGATATGGGAATGAGAAGAACAGGCATGGGGCACAAACATAGGGGGCATGGGATGAGGGGCCATAGAGATGGGGCACAAGCATGGGTGACATGGGATAGGAGACTATAGAAAGGGGAAGAGGGGCACAAGGATGGGGTGTCATGGGGATGGGGGGAGTCACAAAAAAAACTCATGCATTGTTTCACTAGTACAACTGGAATAAGGTAGCTGTACCTTATCCCAATCATGAACCTTACCATGTGCATCTGTACCCAAGGTGGTAATTTTGGGCCTGAGGTAAGCTATTTTGTGAGCATAGAACGGTGAGCCTATGAGCGGTGAGCCAAAATTTTGTGAGTAGGAATCAATTTTGAGCACAAAATTAATGAAAAAACTTAAAAAACAACAAATTTCCAAGAAATGAATGATTATAATGTGTGGTTATAAGATACTATGTACACCTTTATAGGTGAATTTTAATAATTTGATAAAAAAAATTACGCTCATGGCTCATGGCTCATGAATCCCTGCTCACAATTTAGCATTTCCCTATTGGGCCCGGAATCTAGGGAGGCCATAGATACCCTATTTTTTGGGCCCCAAAATATAGGGCATTTATATATGGCCTCCATAGATTTTGGGCCCAAAATTACCACTTGGGGTACAGATGCATGGGATAAGGTTCATGATTGGTATAAGGTACGTCTACCGTAGAGGACTTGTAATAGTAAACTGATTGGATGAATGGGCACAAATCGTTCATTCACTCCAATTGTAAGGTAGGAGCACCCATAAACGTCAAACTAAGGGTTTTGAACATGATGACTATTAATAAACAACTAGCAGATTGTACAATCCTACTAGGAACAAAAAAAAATGAGTTTGCACTTTTGAATTTATTATTTGGATATTGGGAGAATAAGTTGTGAATTTTTAAAGAGCAAATTGCCACTGCACCCATAACTACTTTTAAGATTTCATGTTCACATGTTGTACATCCTTGTCATTACATCTATTCACTTCCATAGATTTTCCAAGATTTCAAAGGTGACGGATATGAGAATAGTGACTCTTATAGGTGCGCCAATATTTTCTTACCTGCATGCAATTTGGGGTGCCAGTTCAGTCTAATGTAGTCGCTCTAAAACCGTCACTTTAACCCCTTAAGGACCGTTGTCCCTTCAAGGGACAGGTGGGAGTTTGGGCATGTACCTTTGGATAAGCTACTTTGTGTGATTTTCTAAAACTTTTATTGAAGGTGGGGATTTCAAAGATCTAAGTGGGCATCTAATTTTTTCCTCATTCCAACAATTATTGAAGAAGTTACGCAAGAATTTCTGAAATTTTGGGGAGGACTGCCTGCCTATGTAGCCCAAAAACTTCTTTAAAAATTAATTTTTAAAAAAATTAAAACTTGAAATTGGTTCTTTAGATTTTTTAACATGTGAGAAGCTTTGAATCATTCAATTTCAATCACTGAGATGAAAGTTATGAGGAGTTTTTGTTTGGGGGCAATTATGGATTCTCTACTCTAAAATAAACTTTGAAGTCCTTTATTTTACTCAATTTTCAATATTTTGGAAAAATAATTAAACCTAAGGAAGTAGATTGTTTATCACAACATTATCATTGTTGGGATTAGTATTTTTCATTTCCATAATTAAATTCTTAACAATTTAGTGTTTTGACTCATTCTCTACTTCTTTTTACTTACTATTTTTTCCCATGTATTGTATCGTTCCAATTGATTTGAAAATTCTTTAACACATAGCTAACTTGATCTCCTACATGGGAAAAATAAAGTTGTTGCGTAGAGCAACTTTTTTGTTGTAAGAGTGGTCAAAGGCTTTTGAAATTTTGGGGTAGCATGAAAAAAAACTTTTCTTTTCACTTTAGATGTAAATATATTACTCATATCCATCTGGAATGACCTAATTTTTTTTCCACAAGTACCTAATCTAGTCTAGGGCAAGATCTTATGATTGGATTTCCCAAATTTAAAAAAAATTACCTTCTTACTAACCCCCCCCAAAAGTGGCAGTTTTGAGTGATTTTCATTGAAAAAATGGCTCGGTCCTTTAGGGGTTAAGGGATGTTCTGGATTTTCATGCGCTTTTCAAGATGTGAAGATTTTCTGCCTAATTTTCCGTCAAAGAGAAATGGATGCTAAATGTAACCTAATATTTTTCATATTTTTTGAAGCATTATTGAATTGTTGATGAATTTTCAAAGTTTTTTGTAGTAGGCACATATGTGTGACCCTAGGTCTCCCATAAAGCGTCCCCTTACAATTTGTAAAGAGATCAAGTGAATAGAGGAGTATGATTGACTCTTGCAATAAAATACACCTTTTCTTTTAAGATTAAGAAGGGTCCATTCAAGAACCATCGCATATTCATTCTTGGACTGGCTATAGAACGCTTTAAGTCGCAATTAGAACCGACTATCTTACCTTGACAAAAACAAAAACAAAACAAAAAAAATACCCTGCGTGGCGGCCACGTCGGCAGTCCGTCCCGCTAACAGGGCACCTGGCCCCGGAGCTGCAAGGCAAGGCAAAGGCGCACAACGCCACAACCGGATGCGGCCCAACAGCGGCCACCCAATCCACACCGCTAAACCCTTCTGCACACGCCTCCCCTTCCCCTTCGCTGCCCCCCCCCCCCTTCCATCCCCCCTGCAGGAAATCACAGCAGCACCAGCAACACTCACCGCCATCGCCATCGCCAATTAGGTTTCCCTTTCCAGTGCTTCTCCACGCAAGAATTGGCCCGGAATCCTTGCCTCGCCGTTTGCAAAGACACAAACAAACAATTCCTCTCATGGCGAATGCGGTGCTGGTGAAGCCCGTGGCGGTCGTCACGCCTTGCCGAACCTCCACCAATGTGCACCACCAGCTACAGAGCAGCAGTTGCTGCTTTTTGCCTCCTCAACCCGCACGGCATGCCGCTTCTTCGTAAGACTCCTTAACTTAGTTCCCGCCTCTTGAAAACATCCAGATTTTAGCCTTTTGTTGATGTTTAAACGTGATGCGATGTTATGGATAGTAAATCTCGTATGTCGCATCTTTTGAAACCCTGAGTATGTGCAGTAACAGGAGGTTAGTGGCGCGAGCAGCTATTAACTCCACGGGATTTTGGTCTCCTGAAGCTGTGGTTCCTAATTACAACGTTTGGTCCATCAGGTGAGAATAGGATTCATTGATTTTAGCATTGGTTGAAACATCTTGCTCTGCTTGGAATTGATGTATTGGATATGAAGATTGTTTTGGTTAATTGTTTTGTGAAAATTTTGTACTGAAATGATCTTGAAGTGCCGAGCTCAGGGTTTTTAGAATTGATGTATCTGATATGGAAGATTGTTTTTGGTAATTGTTTTTGTGAAAATTTTGTACAGAAATGATCTTGAAGTGCCGAGCTCAGGGTTTTTAGGGGACTCTGCAAGAGCTCAGGGTGGACAAGGTCCTCCGCCTATGCTTGCAGAGCGGTTTCAGAGCGTGATTACTCAGTTGTTTCAGCAGGTCTCTTTCTGCCTCTTTAATTTTTAGTCACTGGTGACGAATCCTTGTTCATTTAGGGTTTTGAGAACTGGTGCCTTTTGGAGCATTTTTTAAGAAAGTTTTTGCAGACGTTGTTGAGATAGTTTTTTTTTTTTGGCATGATAGAGAATCATCCGGTGTGGAGGCGCTGTGGATGATGACATGGCGAATTTGATCGTCGCTCAGTTGTTGTACCTCGATGCTGCTGATCCAAACAGAGTATGTTTTTAATTCAAATTCCTTGTGCATGAATTCTCGTGTTCTCTTCTGTTGTTTCGGAGATGAAAGCTGTATAGAAGATGAAAAAAGGAGAGAAAAAATGCATGTTTTGACGCATTGTGCTCTCTCTTATACGTCTCATTATCGTAATTCTGGCAGGATATTGTCATGTACGTCAACTCGCCAGGTGGTTCTGTTACAGCAGGTAACCCTAAAAAGACAGTATTAAATGCTTGATGTTTTCCCTTTTTCTCAGCATTATGTTTGTATTGTCGATAATCGCCACTTTATAGATTTAGCCTGGCGTCTCTGTAACACCTGTTTATTAAAGTAGAACTCTTTTCATGAATGATTGTGACAGGGATGGCAATCTTTGATACTATGAGGCACATTCGACCTGATGTGAGCACGGTGTGTGTCGGGCTTGCAGCCAGGTTTTAAATCTCTTCTTAAAGATATCCTTATGATTTTGTTGTTGGTTAATTGAAATGAATTGATCGCCCTACTTTTCTGAAGTTTTAAATGATATAGAGAAAATGGCTGTGTATTCTAGATTCAGTCAGAAGAAGCTCTTATTCTTCTAATAGGGACTAACAACTGTAGAATATCTTAGCGCGTCTTAGAATCCATTGACGAGAATAAGGAAAGTGAAATGTCAGTGTGTATTAGGTCTGAAAGTTTTCTAAATGTTTGGTGTTTGTGGTGACCGTTATGCAGTATGGGAGCTTTTCTGCTTAGCGGTGGCACGAAAGGTTTGTGTTCTCATCCACTATACCGATAGCTGAGTTTTTGATATGTATACTTTGTAATGCTTGTTTTCATGTTTGTTTTATATCCTACTGTAACTGCTCCTTGCATCATATTGTTTATTTTTTTCACGTCAGCGGGTTGTTTTTAGATTGGAAAATGCTTTACATTTATATTATGCTGCTGGGCTGAGTTCTCAGCTCTTAAAAATGTAATCCTTAAATTAATTGTCAGTTTCTTTTTACTGTAGGTAAACGATACAGTCTACCGAACTCAAGAATCATGATTCATCAGCCTTTGGGTGGTGCTCAAGGGCAGCAGACTGACATTGAAATTCAGGTGTATATTAGAACGCAACTATTCCCCTTCTTACATCAGCTGCATTTCCCTATCGTAATCTTTCACAGTAACTTGGAAATATTTCATATCTTTCCTAAATGCCAAAGCCATAAAAGAAAGCCCACTTTGGAAGCTTATAGTTGTTGATTACAGCAACTTGCAAAACATGTTTTTCTCTTGTTTGAAAACGAATGGTTATGGTTCCTTCTATATATTGGGATTTTTTGTTGCCATTACTTAAAGGATCATTTCAACTTCTAAAGATATGCAAAGCAACCACTTTTGGCCGTTTAGAGGCTTAAGACGTTTAAAAAAAGTGCTTGTTTTGGTAATGTTTGCAGGCAAACGAGATTCTCCACCACAAGGCCAATTTGAATGGCTACCTATCGTACCACACTGGACAGCCGTATGAGAAGATTGTGCAAGACACGGACCGTGATTTCTTCATGAGTGCCAAGGAAGCGAAGGAATATGGTCTAATTGACGCTGTCATTTCCAACCCACTGAAAGCTCTTCCGCCTCTACCCTCTGCCAACGGGTCAGCTGATCCAAGCCCTACTCCTGCTTAAATGCCATTTTTAGTGTAGTCGTAGTAGAAACAGGGGTAATAGATCCAAGTCAGATTTGTTTGAGAGGTCACCTCTTATTTATCCCTCCACGGCAGTTGTAGCCCTTTTTTTTGAAAACGTCGTTTGAAACTACCCGGTGTTCTCTCGGTCAATTTTGGTTGCAACATGCTACGCTTTGTTAGTCAAGGTAAGATGAATGTTTCACAACAAACATGCTCTGAAGCAAATCTTTATAGATATTTCTTCATAAACCAGGATATTAAAATGTGGTTTAGTAGTTACACTTGAGATTTCATTGTTTGGATGGGCTGTGAGACTTGCTGACTCCTAATGTAGATTTAGGTCATGAAAGCTGTTACTCTTGCTGGTTTAGGGTTTAGCCCTTCTAATACTTTCTCACGTCCTTCTAGGGTTAGACTTACAGGAAGAGTGTATGCTGTCTACGGGATGTCTTCGGGATGAGAACTGTACAGTACTAACCATTACTGATTTGTTGTAGGAAGGAATTAGCAGTTTCTGTAGGAAATACTGCATTTCTTGCTGCAGAAAGGTTTATCTTATCGTGATTGATTATCTGTCATGCTTAGTAGATGTGTGATTTTCTGGTTTGTAAAGTAGGAAAGGATTACAGGACGTATCCTAGTTAGAGTCTGGAGAGCATGTTTAGGCTCTACTAGCTTAGGGTTTGCTTCTTCAGAACTTCAATCAGCCAGGACTCAAACTTAGCTGGATGCAGCCTGTTGATCAGTCACTAATTCTTCTTGTCATACCTTGGCTTGCTTGATTTCCTGTGTATGGGCTTCGGACTGGAGGGGGAGGAGGCTTTGAAGCTACCCTAAGGAAGTTTGAGTAGGTGTCGTATTTGAAAAGCGAGCCAGTGTTACAAGGATATAGCTTCTCATAGCGTATTTGGTTGTTCCAAATGTAACTAAACTATAAATCCAACTGGCTATAATTAGTGTGGATGACATATTAAGTTGAGTTTAGGTTATCAAATTTGCATTTCACTTTGTTTCACGAAAGAGGATAAAATACAACAAAATAGTTTATATATAGCTAGAAAGCTTTCAAGATGTTATGGCAAAATTGATGTTCAACAATAGGAACTCTATGCGTGGGGCTCAAGCGCACATTACCAATAGAAACATAATGGTCTCATGTCTACTTGTTTAGTTTAAAATCTTATGTGCATTTTGAAAAGTTTGTTGATATATGTATTGGCTTGCTACACTTAATTAACCCTTAAATGCCAATGTTGACATTTTTTGTTTGATGTTTGTTGGATGTAAGATGATTTCATATCATTTATTTATATAACTGATTGTGAAGACGGCCTTCATTATAGAAGGCCAATAATGGCATTATTGAAAGCATTTGTATTTATAGGTACCCTAGATTATGAGAAGATTCATTGAGATGCTATTAAACCCCCATGCTACCTTGCTTGCAATTTTTATGATGGCAACGTGCAATGCTAACTTGTGCAACTTTTGGCAATAATATTAGATTGTGAGCACTTTGCCACACCATTGTGTTCTCTTGTAGTTTGCAACTATTTATAGCTTGCTTTTGGCCATGGTGATAACCCCGTTATTTAAGGGTTATTGGAGGCTTTTTTGGGTAAGTGTTCCCTTATCTCAAAAGTTGTATAATCCTAAGCAAAAAATTGTACAAGCTCATGGATTTTGTGGATGTTTGGTGCTACTTAAAAAGAATGTGAACTTGGCCTTGTGAGCACAACGAAATAACTACCAATAGAATACATCTTATTATTAATGAGGGGGATGATCTAATAAATAATAGAAAGTCAACCAAATCAAGTGGCAAAAAAACAAGTTGAAACTTGAATCATTGAATAAAAATTGGTTAATTAATCAAAAAGGTCTAATTCTAGTATTAATAAATATGGAAAATTTGAAAAATACCCCTATACTTTTTCATATTTTGAAAAGTACCTCTGTAAATTTTGAAATTGCAAAAATACCCTTGTGGAACTCAGTATTGTTGTCTTTCCATAGTTTCATTGTACTCTAGAGTATTGTTGTGTTAAACAATATTGTTGTGCAGTGATTGCATTGCCACAAGCATGTAAGCAAGTTGGAAAATCATTGTGCATTTTCAAATTGGGAATCAATACATGTACCACCCCTTCTTGACTATTCTACCTTACCCTAATATACATGTTCACTATTTGCATTATTAAAATAAGTGTGCACCATAAGAAAAATATCAATAATTTGAAAATACAACTTGACATAGAAGATGTTTTTTGTAATTTTGTTTTTCAGCTTTTAATCTTGCTCATAGTATCAATTTAAAAAAGTAAAAAGTAAACTAAACATAATTTAGATTTTTTAATTGATACTATGAGTGGGATCTAAAGCTAAAAAAATTTAAAGTTGCATCTTCTATGTCAAGTTCTATTTTCAAATTATTGATGTTTTTCTCATGGCCCATACCTATTTTAATATTGTAGATTTTGACCATATATATAAGGGTGTGGTAGAATAGTCAAGAAGGGGTGGTACATGTATTGATTCCCAATTTGAAAATGCACAATGATTTTCCAACTTGCTTACATGCTTGTGGCAATGCAATCACTGCACAACAATATTGTTTAACACAACAATACTCTAGAGTACAATGAAACTATGAAAAGACAACAATATTGTTGCAATTCTATAGGGGTATTTTTGCAATTTCAAAATTTACAGGGGTACTTTTCAAAATACAAAAAGTTACAGGGGTATTTTTCAAATTTTCCCTAATAAATAAGCAGTATCCAGTGCATACACTCAAAAAGAAATACTGAACATTTGCCAGCAAAGCTCAAAAGACTCCCTAGACACTGTCTTGTACAAACACAACATTTACAGCAAACATGCATCAAAAGCTAGAAACTAATACTTGACTGCTGGTGGCAAGCATTAGGAAAAACTCAACTCTTTCAGTAATTAATTGAGCAATAAAACGGCTCATAACATAAACTGCACAGGAATAAATAAGAGAACAGGCAAGTAAACCTTGAAACGTGAACGAAATCTTCAACTAAACTTTCATATTGTACAAGATCTTTAACAAAGAAAACTAAACATCAAACAAACCTATTATTGAGATTGCAGAGCCATGACTCTGGCTGAAAGCTCTCGCACTTGCGTTCGCAGACGGTCAGGTGCACAGAAAAAGTCCACAAAGACTTGTCTCTCTCTCCCAACTTCATGAGGGTGATGCTTCACAATCTGTCAACAAACATTCCAAGTGTATCATTAAAACACAATTCCATACTACCTGTCTTTTATATACCTTTCAAACTTAAGCATTCAAGCATAGTTAATACACAAGCTATTACAAGCTATTTCACTTAATGCAAGACTTTGAATAGTGTGAGATCCCTTCACACTAATTTGGGTACACTGTATCGAATTAATGTGAAGGTGTGGTTCTCCAAGTAAGGTTTTGGCTGCAACATTCTGCTGTCTGGAGCCTTAGTAATGGTTAAGACATGTGCTTGCAAAATCCCTTCGGAATTTTGGATATACACGTCAAACTATTTCAAATGACATTTACATACTGTAACCCACAGATAGTACATTAATCTAAATTACCATGAACTACTTTACTACTTTCCTTATGCGCCTTGCAAGTTCACTTATTTCTTGAATTAGCGCAAGTTAGTATTATTCGTGCAGGGGGGCGCAGTAATTGAAAAAAACTTGTGTTATTGCAGTGCTTTTGATTCCGGTTTAACAATTCAAAAGACAATTGGAATGCGTATTTTGTGTATTTTTCATACATCTTGGATTCCCTATAATTGCATGGGTTTCACTATTATGTAGTTTGGAGGTTAATATACTGTCGGTATAGTTGTATTAACTATGAAGAATGTTCTAACTCCGTCATGAAATGGGCTACTATGACAAGGACAACTGTTATGACACTTACCTCTGCCTTTTCGCGGTGCTCTCTAGTGACTTCTTCAATAGCTGAAGAAAGCTGAGAATTCACTTTCTCCATTTCACCAAGCTCCTTCATGAGTGGCTGTATCAAGTCAATACAAAAAAAAAAGGATATGAGAAAGAGAAAGGTATTTACAAAACGCACTTGCAGGGCTTGGTATAGTCAATTTACATCACACAAGCTCACGTTTATAGGAAAATAAGGAAACTCCAATACATACCCAAGGGCTCAGGATTGGCTGAGCAGTAGTGGAGGACGCAAATAAAAGCTGTTGCATTTTGTGGATAACATGACACCTGCAAATTCGATACGTAGGTTGCGCAATGTTAAACTTGAAAAACCTTACTTGAAAGCTCTAAAAGTTGTACACCAATATTCTTAAGGAGTGATTGCAAATGTGACTTTCAGCTGAAATGGCTAAAAACACTGCAAAATGTACTAATAATATAAACTCAACACTGATTTTCACGTTTTCTGTGGCAACGTAAAAATTGGTAGAAGCTTTGTTGAATTTAGCCACGTTTGCAAACACTGCTGATTTACAAATCAAGATGTCATAGGGGTTTTTCTTCATGTATCAGAGATTTATTTTCCTGCCAACTCAAAAGGTGCTTCATGCGGGTTCTTAGGGATTTTATGTAGGTTTAGACACAGTAAAAAAAGCTATTCTTGTACATAAAAACTATACTAGCAATGAGTTTAAACACGTTTCGCCACCAATATCTACAATCCACCTGATATGCAAAAGGGAAGATTCAGAGATAACTGAAGACTTACAGGTCATTGATGCACTTATGTTTGTCGTGGAGTAAAGAATGGTGCATCTCATCACGCAAAGTTTCAAGCTCCACTTGCACTTGATTTATCTGCTGCACAAGACCTGGTGCCGACACGTACTGTGGCAATCCACCTTGCTCATCTGCATGAGATAAGAGATTAACACCATTTCTTCATAATCACTTTTACAAGAAAAGCGTATTTAAATAAAGTAGTACAAAGTTTCTGTACCTAAGGCAGAAAACCCATTCCAGTGGGTTGACAAACTACGCATTTACAATGTAAGTGCCATCCAAATACTGGCAAGAAATGAGTGCTTCAAGTGTAATCTACGCTCATGATTCACACCCTTCTATTTAAACTTCAACATAATATATTTATGTTTTCAGTATTCAAATAATATATACGGTTTAACGCGTGGAATCGCGGGGATAAGAGGAACAGAATTCATTCTTATACTGGAACCACCTAAAACGGCTGAAAGCCACGGGATTGGGTCTTTCGCATTTTTGTTACGTGCTGATGAATTGGGGAATATTGGACGAAGTACCTGTGTGGATATTGAGGAGATCGCGCACACGGTGAAGGAATGTGTCCCGGTCATCCACACCTCCGTGTTCTTGGGCCTCGGTTGCTGCCACCGTTAACCCCACACATCTCTCCTGCTCACAGAAACATTTCCAGCATTCAGAAGCTACGCTTACAACGGTAACAAAGAGGATTTGAAATTTATTGAATAAGTATTTCAGCTAAAATTTCGCCGCCTATTTTCTTAAAGCACATGTAATAGCTTGAAACGGAAGCATAGTGCCACTGGAAAGGATTCGGAGACATACGATGCGACCCAAAGTGTTTGAGGTATAGGCTTGCAGTTCTGCCTCCACAAGGCGGAGTAGCTCATAGGCACCATTTGTTGTTTTTCTTTCCAGATGGCAAGCCACTTGAAGAAACCGATGCCTTGCCAGTTGATCCACCAAAAAGCCAATAAACTGCAAAAGAAAAAATATACATAAGATGAGCGATTATAACACTTTGAAAAAGACAAATTTTGTTTTTGTTCAAATTCAGAGTGATACAAGGGTAGTCTGCATATATGGAACACCTTCCAAATCTACAAGTAAATGAAAACTTGATAAATTCTTCGTTATGAGATAAGGGATTGTTATAAGCACAACTTCTTTTCAGGCAAATCTTAAAAGGAAGACAGTGCACCTTCTTCTGTTGTGAAATGTAATACTCTTGTCGCATGACCTTTAGGTCGTAATCACCTACACAAAAGATTTAATATAAAAGCTGATGAGAAAAAGATAAAATCCAGTACTGCTCTAAGATACATTCTATAAAAAACTGACAAATCTTTTATTATTCACGCCATCAAGTAGATAACAACATGCAGCATTAACAATAAGCAAATCCTAATCCTACTAACACAGCACTTGATAGCTAACCTTGAAGAATATAAGTATCTTGGAGTTGAGCGAGCTCCCAACAAAGATTTGGAACGACCTGATTGATCAGTTCAACAGGTTTCAATGTAAAAACTAAGCTTGATTCACGAAAACGTGACCTTTTTAAGAGGATAATCAACATTCAAGCTTTAGAACAGTTCCTTTTCAAAAAAAATACAAGATTTGGCAGAGAAAATGAAGTATGACCTCAGAAAGTAGTTTTTCCTCCTTTTGGATGAGAGTATAGAGTTCGCTTCCAACATCTGTATACCTACGCCTGCAAACATTCTTCCCCCAATATTCACAAGTTCAGAAACCCAAACTAGCTCTAGGTTAAACAAACTTTTATTTTCATCCAACACAACCGTCAAAAGCCTCTTATGTTTATTCAACATTCAAAACCCAAGTGGTATGAAAGTGGAGGTCACCTAAGAGTTTGAAGATCGGAGTGCACATGCGCTTGATCAGCCGAAGATTGAAGCTGTGCTGTTAGTAGCAGAGCTTGTTGTTTAGCCTTCTCTGCATGAGCTTCAACCCATTGCCTCTCACTTACACCAAATCTGCACAAAGTTCCAAGTCTTTTTTACCAACTGAGCACAATTAAAAGTTACTGAAAACTACCATGTCACCATTATCCTACCCTCTTACAATGCCGAAAGCCAAGACTTTCTGAAAAGGACTTTAACTCTCTCAAAAAATAAACAAAAGCTTATTAAATAGCATACATGGATCTGAGGCGCTGAAGCTCTACCACTCGCCGATGATAAGTCCTCTCAGAATCTCCTGTAAACAATAGAAAACACAAATCAGCTTAAGTTTGGGTGAAAGACACTCACACAAACTTCAAGTCCAAATGTTGTTGATCTATAGGAAAATTCACATACACCTGCCATTGAAGGTATACAAATTGAGTATAGGTACAAAACTACAGCAACTAAAATGAACAACCAACATGAACAATTCATCCTATTCACTGTGTGCTCGGAAGAATCAAGGAAGAGTTATAAACTCGAAATGGTATGTCGACAAACCTCTTATGAAACGGTTAGTTACATCATCGAGAGTCACCCAGGCACATTTTGATTTTCCTTCCTCAGCCACAAGTCGGGAAGGACCCTGCATACCAAAGCTTGACACGATCACAACGGGGACATATTAAAGTCCTGAACTACTAAGCACCAAATCCAGATTACTTAAATGGAAATTTGCTCAGTTACCACGTGTTTCGCTTATAGAAACTCCGAATTCAATCAAAAAATGAAGACACCATTGGAGCAGATGTATAGGTTTAGGGTTTAGAGTTTATGAAGAACTTGGTACACACCACGTCAAATTGCTTGGAGAACCACTCGCTGAGAACTTTTGTACATGCTTGGTCTTGACTAGTGTATGGACGCAAATCAGCAAAAGATATGTATATCCCATCCTCTGATCCATCGGTAAAAAAAGGATTATGGTTAGATGCTACATGGATTGCCTCAACTACAGCTTGAGTAAAAAGCGTCCAAATAGCATAAGTGACTAACTCAGAGATAGCCCATCATAGTATCCTCCAACATCTACATAGCACAACACTTAATCTAAACAAATAAATAGTCATTAACAGTGACAGAAAATGGACACACTCCTCTTAAAAGTAAAACAAAAATTGATTGATTTTAAAAAAGCTCCATCCAGCACTACCTTCTCCAGAATGATAGTATGCGAGTTCACGAGCTGATGAAGACAATTTCTCCAAAACAGTGTTCATCTGAAACACGACAACAAAGACACCCCCCTGATCAAAATAAGCATTCGAAATGAAAAAAACAAACATAAACTGAAAATAAATCTCAGAACTTGAAAACTAAGTACATCCAAAAGAGACTGATACTTTACCTCTAAATTCCTACCCACTAGCTTCTCCTCTATCATTGAGAGATTCCCAGCAGCTCCAGTTGCTGCAGCAGTTCTTGCTCTCCGGCCCTGAATGAGAGACGAGGTCTGGCCTCCTAATAACTCAAGCTGTGACTGCAATCTCTGCAGTCGTTTCTGAAGAGCTAAAGCTTCTGTTTTGTAAGATGCAGTTGCCTCCCTGATTCAACAAACCACGGACTATTGTCACCTTAAACCCTAAACCACCAATTATATTGAGAAGAACCAACATTTTTATGTTACTCGCAAACTGTCAGGCTTGTGTACATAAGAACATGAGGAGGTGATGAATATCGTTCAACAACGAGAAATGCAGTACTTTCATTTCACGCCATTTCAAACTATGAGCCAGGAGGAAGTATTTGTTCTTTCAAAATTACAGAAAAATTAGGACTTCGTGACAGGTTATCCAGTGGTGACACGTACTTAATTTCTTTGATGGATTCTTCAGCTCCTAATATTGCTTCCTGGTTCGTCCGCCGGCTTGCAAACGCAGAGATACTCCCATAAGCAAAGTCAAGATCTTCTCCCTGATGTCCAATCCAAAAACCACAAAAAGAAAAGAAAAGCATTAAGGCATATAACACTACAACTATTAGAACCTAATCCCGTGTTATCAAGACAGTTTGGCTCTTATAGTATCCAGAGTGATCTCTCTACTGAGCTCTATTGCGTAATCTCGCAATGAAAGCACACTCTTACATACTAGTAAAAAGCTTAAAGCAACAGCAAAGAGTATCCTCAACCTTCAAGCAAAAAAACGTTAATTAACTCATGAAAATGCCTTAAAAACTTCCAACTCACCTCGAGAAGTTTACCCTCTGCCTTCAGCTCATTGTACCTGTAACCAAGCCAATCAACACGATAAATTCAAATTTTGGAAGAAGTTCTTCTAACCACTAACCATTTCGAGCAGCCTCTGAATAAACTCCTTAAATACCGCAAAGCGCTTTTAAGTATATGCCCTAGTTCTTACATGAAAGAAACTTTAAACAAAAAAAATGTAGTCTAGAAAATGGAATATCGTGATTTTAAAGTTTACATTGTAACAGTAATCATCGTATTAATCAAAGACAGTATATAAAAATGTAGGACGGTTGGTTAGGGTTTGAGATTTTACTGTTGAAGCTCAGGGAGCGAGAGCACATTGTTTGAGTAATCATCGTGGTTAATCAAAGACAGTATCTAAAATGTACAACAATCGCTTAGGGTTTGAGGTTTTACTGTTGAAGCTCAGGGAGCGAGAGCACATTGTATGAACAAATAAAAGATGTAGTTTAGAAAAAGGAACATCGTGATTTTAGAAGTTTACATTGAATAGTAATCATCGTGGTTAATCAGATACAATATCTAAAATGCACAACAGTCGGTTCGGGTTTGAGGTATTACTGTTGAAGCTCAGGGAGCAAGAGCACATTGGAAGGCCAGAGAAGATGTAGTTTAGAAAAAGGAACGTAGCGATTTTAGAAGTTTACATTGTATGAGTAATCATCGTGTTAATCAGATACAGCACCTAAAATGTACAACAGTCGCTTAGGGTTTGAGGTTTTACTGTTGAAGCTCAGGGAGTACCGCAATTCTTAGTTCTCCTAAACATGAAAGAAACTATAAATAAAAAGGATGTAGTTTAGAAAGAGGAATGCCGTGCTTTTAGAAGTTTACATTGTATGAGTAATCATCAAATTAATCAAAGACAGTATCTATCTAGAATGTACAACAGTCGGTTAGGGTTTGAGGTGTTACTGTTGAAGCTCGGGAAGCGAGAGCACATTGGAAGGCCGGAGGTTGGTGCAGAGGAAGTCCAGCAGGGGGCGAGTGTCCTCGTACTGAAAGGGCCACTCGAAGCTGTCGGGATCCAGAAGCTGCCATCCCTCGAACCCTAAGTGAGCCAATGTGGTGCATAACCTCGCCCCGCTCATCGTTTCTTTCCGTTTCTTCGCCTTGATTCTTCCAAACCTAATGAGTGCTGCTCCCTGTCAGCATCGCCTCACGAGCTGTGACCGAGCATGGTGATGTGAGGTTCCGTAGAGGAGGAGCGTGTGAGGATCGTGTTTGTTTGTTGCTCAGGGATGGGATCCGTGTGAAGTGAAGTGGTCCAATCGGGAAGCGTTGGGCGGGGGAGCTGATTTCGAAGAGCAGCAGAGCGCGGGGACGGAGGATTGTTTGCTCGGTTTGCCGCTCACGTTGCCACAACCGCGCGTAGAACTGCGCTGGAGGCTTGATGGGTTTCGGCTTGAACACTTGAGAGAGACTTTAGAGCATCGCCACTGTTGCTCGTCATATCTGACGCGTTGAAAAGCCTACATCTATTTCTGAAGGGCCTCAAAATTCTTGTTCTCCACCCTAGCTCATTGTCTCTCCTCATGACATGAATTCATCTTTGAGAAACTACCCATGTAAAGTAGGAGCACCCGTAAGCGTGAAAACTAAGGGTTTTGGGGTAGAAAAATCAATTGATGAACTTTGAAAAAACCAGTATAGTCACAGTTGAGTTTTCATTTTCCCAATCTTCACGGAAAACCTACGTGCCAAGTTGTCTGCAACTGGCACGAGGCCAATTCTGTGAAGATTGAGAAAAAAAATTCTTGCCTCCCAAGCGTGGAGAAATGGCTTGAGAATTTTTCTTTGTGTGAGAACTCTTACCATTTACTTGCTAGTGAACTATTTTTGACCCTTGCTTTTTCTGCTCCTCCAATCGGTGGCCGTGTTGCCTTCCTCTAAGTAAAACATTCTCTAGTCTTTCATTCTTCATCCTCCATCACCCACAATAGGGGTGTCACGCCTCCTTCCATGAAGAAGTGCGTCCATTGGCTCCTACAATTGCTCAGCCATTTCTCAATCTTCACTAAAATCTCAATCTCACACCAATTGTGACTACCACTAGTGTTAAATTAGGAAGAGAAAATCATAATATTGGCATCAATTTGAAAGTTCTAGTTGCAAGCATTTGTTCCAAAAGACATTTCAAAGTCCTAAATCACTAAAAATGTATAGTTGTTTGTAAGAGATGTTTTTTGTGTACTCATTTGCTCATAATCTCAACTTGAGGAATTCTTAAATAGTGAGATGGGGCACTCAAAATTGTCATGCCAATCACCCAAAATCATCACTTTGTCACCTAAAACCATCATTTTGTCACCTAAAACCATCACTTTGTCACCCATAACCATCACCTTGTCACCCATAACCAATTTTTTTTAAATTGACAATCATTGATACTTGCACTAACATCACTAAAACAAGTAGGTATTGAGGATGGGGACACTAACATTGAAGAGTGCTCCTACCTTACTATTTTTACAAGCCCATAAACACAATATTGACACAATATTTTTTGTTGATTTGGAAATTTTAATTAATTTTAGGACTTCTAAATTTTGCATTTGTGAGAGTACTTCAATGATTTGGAGTGAGTTTTATTATAATTCTTTGGTTATTTTGTCATTGACGTAAGATCTTGAAAGAATTTCATAAAGTCCACTCACATTCACCGAAAGACTAATGCGAATGCAAAATTCAGAAATCCCAAAATTTGTTGTTTTCCTAAATTAACAGATGTTGTGATCCATTTGTCTTGAACCATTCGTTCTCCATATATAAATGCATTGTCTTATCATATTGAACATTGAATAGTATTTGATGTGGACGCATATTGTATCAACTCAATTTTTTCAACTTTTGGAGAACTTCCAAACTTCAAAGAATCCTTGAGATGTTTGAGCCTCTAAAAACATTCTTGAAGGCGTCCAAGACTTAAGGGGCTTAACAATCAAAAGTGGCTCTCATGCTCTCTTTCCATTGGATTGGAAAAATCTTGGAGAAAACATCTTAACCCTTAAACGTCAAAGCAATCATTTTGGGGCTTCTAGATGACTGAAAAGTGCTTTGACAATAGAATAACATTATTTTTCATCCAAGATTTTTTTGGGATATGAAGAATGTAATTTGGAGCATGTAGATATATAGCTTTTGCATACTCAATATTCACAAAAGGGTCCCACTTGTCAATTGAGTAGTAAAGGTGCACCACCATGTAGTGTATTTTGAATTTTGAGGATCTTTTTACCAAAACTCAATATGAGTTATTAAAATCATGTGTTTTTAGTTTGAGCATGACTAGCATTAGAAAGAGTTTACCAAATACTATTTCTCCTTGTACTTTAAGATTTTGAAAAATTTTAAGTTTTGAAATTTTTATTATTGTCATAAGTTGAGTACCTATTACCATGGAATGATTACTTTTTCTAATTTTATCAACATGGGAAGAAAAATTCCATCATGATGATCCTCATCATGATTCACATCCATGACAAAAATAGGGAATTGATCCGGGGGATTGATATTTGCGCACCCCCATGGTGGATATCTTAGATTTCTACTATCAAAAGCTGAATTTGAGAATTTTGAATTCAGATTTGAACTTAAAGACCATGTTTTAGTCTAGAACCATAAAAAATGTTGCAATTGAACTAACACCCAGTGAAAAAGCTTAGCTAGGGGGAAAAGTGTTACTTTTACTTTTGTTTGTAAAAAAGATAAGCTTTTTCATTGGGTGTTGCTCAATTCTAATATTTTTTATGGTTCTAGACTAAAACATGGTTTGTGAGTTCAAATCTAAATTCAAAATTCTCAAATTCAACTTTTTGATGGTAGAAATCTAAAATATACCCCATAGGGAGGTGTGCAAATATCAATCCCCCAGTGTGCACATATCAATTCCTTAAAAATATATGGCATAATTGAATACATTTTATAATTAATATGAATTTCTTTGGCATTTGCTTCAAAAAGTTACAATAATTTCAAATTTCCCCAAAATTTATGAACATTTTCTATACATATAGTATGCACATACCTTCTTCTACTAAAATTATAATATTGAATTTTGATGTTGATTACATTGCCAAAATAACTCCAAAAAGATGATTGCAATTCCATAAAAATCCATGATTGTAAGCCCATCCTTTGAGGGTTAAGATCTGTAGTATGTTTCTAAATGGTGAGTCTTTGAAAATAGTATTAAATGAAAAGGCGGGTAACAAATGAACTTTCAACAATTCAATATATATCTTTTTTATGAGTAGGATGATGGGTTGTGTTTTTTCTATTACGTTCATCTTCCCTTTTCTCCCAATGTGGTCTTATTTTATTTACTCTTCCTTTCTTATACATTCTCTTTCTTGCATGTTCATGCTTGTTTTCTTGAAATTTTAGTGTAGGTCATGGCACCCTCTCGAGGTACTCTCTCAAAATAAGGTGCCCCAAGCCTAAACGCAAAGCTCGAAGGTAGAGGGCACCCTATTTTGAGAAAAATTAACCCTTGAACGGCACAAAAGTCCTTTGTGGCCGTATGTATGGCCATGTATATGAATGTATTTGAGTTATTTTGAGGGCTTTCCAATTTTTTTAATGCACTTCCACCATATAATCCTTCAATATGTATGGTTGTAACTTTTAATTTCTAACTAATTCAAACTTTTAAATATTGGTTACAATCGTATTTGGTACCGTATCTCTAGAGCCCATGTGACATTCATGAGTTAAAGAGAAAGTGCTTCATAAAACATAAGGTTCTTCTTGAGGACATTTTTGGATTTACAAACTATGGAGGAGTGGAGGCTACACATAGATAGATGCAAATCTTGACAACTAAAATGGTAGCACATAAGAAGGTGAACCCCTCACCTTGATTTCTATACATCCAAATAGCCTTTAGGGAGAAATTTTAGCTTCATTAGCTAAAATCCAACATTTCCCATTTTCCGTTGGTGTTAAAAAGGCAAGTACTAGTTGTTTTCTTTGAATTCTCTATATTTAAAGTGTAAACGTACAGTGCTTAATCTTTTTGAAAAATTGGACCAATTTTTTATCCAAAGTTTCAAGTTCCAACCAATATTTTGCAACTTCAACCTAACATTTTTGCAATTTCAACATGTATCTTTGCAATTTCCACTAGCTGACAATGCAATAAGGGCAAGTTTTTGTGGGGGGCAGATTTTGCAAAAGTCAAACTACATCCCTAGAGGGTTTGGACTCAAAATTAGAGGTTGCTCTCTAAACTCTACGCATTGTGAAGATTTCAAAAAAAATCTTTGTTCTGCTTGTGGTCACCTTGTATGGGCCTTTGGTTTTGCTCACCCTTGGAAACTTGCCCTTAGGGCATCTCCACTTAGAGCATCTTCAATGTATGCACTGGGAATGGGCTAGTCCTGCATTTCTTTGAGTGTAGGCCACTTTAACGGGAATTCTAGGTACTTTTAGGGCTCCAACATCGCCATGGGAACAAAAACGCCAAAACTAACCCCGTTAAAACCACCTTTTGGAGCAGCATATTGTCTCGTTTTCTCGTGCCCCAACTTGTTTTCCTAGTGCGCACTGCATTTGATGACAGAGTGACACGTTGCTTGTGATGACTTACAATAGCTTGCAATAATTTGCAATTTCCCAGCAACAACTTGCAAGTACTCACATTCTTCTACTACCATGCTTGAATCTGCTACGGGAGTTGTGTCAACATTGGGAGGATCCGGCCGATGAAAGAAACTACATACTTAAGGGGCAAGGAGCGACGCAGGACTGGCTACTTCCAAGTCCTATTTGTAGTGCATACATTGAAGATGCTCTTATGGCTCAAACACTCTCAAAGCGGATGAAAAGTGTTGAGGCCCTTTTCAAAACCCTCTCAAGACACTTTGTCTTACCGGGTTTAGCAAGGGCCCTTCAAGCCACTATTCATTCACTATTCACCCTAAGTTTATTGAGCTTTATCCTCTACTTTCCTTGATAAGTGGTCAACTGCTTATTTATGGGGCGTGTTGTAGTGTAAGACCACCTTTTTGAAGAGCATGGGTGGAGATCAAGGGGCTTGAGGGCTGGCCAAAACAGATGGAAATCTTTGAAAGAGCTAAGGTAGAAGCACCCAAATGTGACACTTACCTCAGATGTGGTAATCTAGAGGGTCTTTTGAGAATGTAATGGAATGTGCTTGTTAGGAAATGGATACAGATTTAATAAAAATTGTTTTTGGAATTTTTTGAGATTGTATGAATAAATTATGAATTGTTGAAGGTAACTCCCTAGATTCACCTATTGTGTACACTAGACCTCTAAAAAAGCAACAACAACAAAATCATGTCATGACAACAAAAAGAGCATGTCACACCCAATCAAAAACTGCCACCTACACATTTTCTATTCCCTTATGTCAACTTGCGTGTTTGATTTGGATGCATTTGTATCTTGTTTGGATACAAGGTTGTCTACTTTAGATTTAATTTTAGATGTCACATAACGACTAGTATTGCAATTGGGTGCTCCTACCTTCACCGGTGGAGACAGTACTCTCATGCCGGTTCTCGTCGGACCCTAGGCCCTGCATCCGAAAAGTAGAGGAATTCCACGGTAATAGGAACCGTGGCCTAAAACCCCTAACCTCGAGAAAGGGGAAGAGGAACATTTGAATGGAGGCACCTCCCCTCTCCTCTCTTTCCCTCGAGGTTCTCCATGTTGCACAATCACGTCCGTGGTTTAAATGCAATCAAGGCACTCGTGTTTGCTGCCGCTACGTCGCAAATCAAGTAGCCGTGGACCCCTGCGGTTCTCTCGCAAACCCCGCAGCAATGTGATCCTCTCCAAAATTTGATTGAGTCGAGAAAAGGTGGCTCAATCAGGGTTAGCAATACCAGTGCTACAAACAAACTCGTTACAAATGTTATAGGGTTAAGAAAAATGCAAGACTCATCAGAGTCAATAACGGCGTTGGAGTGGCTGGCAGTGTTTCCGCCATTCAATAACACAACACAAAGTGCGGGAAAATCGATACCCTAACTTTGCGAGACCTGGCCAGAGGTTTTGAAATTTTAGGGTTTCAAAGGTCGGGAGATGGCGCTCGTCGAGCTGAGAATGTTGGACTATCGAAGGTTTATTATTGAAAGCGATTAAGATTTATAGAGAGACGAATGAGAAGAGGAAGCAGTTTTTTGTAAAAGTTTTATATTGTATTACGGCGATGGCGTCGGCATTTCAAACGCCGATGTTCAATCAACAGTCATTGCAGCAGATGCAAGGGCAGCAAGGACAGCAAGGGCAACAGATTCACTTGTTGACGAATGACAAGATGCCTGTGTCATATCAAACTAAGTGGGCCGATATTAGTCCCGAGTCTCAGCAACTCCTACTCACTATTGAGTGAGTGATATTCCGTAGTTTTTGCTTTTGTTTCTGCATGTTTCTGCAAGTTGCCGTTAAGTGTTATATCAAGCTCTTTTTCTGTGTGATACAAAATGATTCTCTGACTGTTCATTGTTTTGTGTAGAGAGAGAGTGCGTGAGTTTCGGGAGGAAAGTCGACGATTGGAGCAAAGGGAGCGGAATGCAGACTCTAGTGCTCTTCATAAGAACTTTGAATATGATGCTGCTCGCATCTTACAGGTAATCTCAAACTTTGTTAAAATTTGTATACTAATTAGACTTTTCTTAAGAAGTCTGATCTTTGAATATTTGAAACAGACCGAATATCTTTTATGGCAACCTTATTCTCTTTGGCTTAGTTAGCTGCTTATATAGGATCTAGGTCTTCTGACTTAGGGCTTCCAATGCAGGAACTATCTGCAGTAGGAGGAGCACAATTAGACTTTTCTTAAGAAATCTGATCTTTGAATATTTGAAGCAGACAAATCATCTCTTATGGTAATCTTACTCTCTTCGGCTTAGTTAGCTGCTTATTTAGGATTTAGGTCTTCTGACTTAGGGTTTCCAATGCAGGAACTATCTGCAGTAGGAGGAGCACTGGAGAGAGAAGCAGCTGGAGTTCGAGAAAATCAAGCAGAAGCTAGTTTGCTTCTATTACGGCATGCTGAAGTGGCTGTTCGATCATTTCTAAGTTTGCGACCACGGTATGTGGCGGCTCACGCTCAGATGTATGACTTCTACAGTGGAATGCCGGCAAAACCGAGTCCTTTTTTGCAGCAGACGGTTATGAGGTACACTCTATATTTACTTCTTCTTTTATTAAATGCTCCCTCTGTCCCTCTAAAAAACGTCCAAAAAGCGTCCTTGCAAAGGATTAATTGTATTTTTTAGTCTTTGTGCTAGTGACACATGCATTCTAGAATCAATGTACCGTCTACCAAAAGGTATGCAGAATCTCTAGTTTTGATGTCACCGTTTAGGCACCCAAATCCCATGCAAAAAGTACCATATTTGTGCATAGTTTGTGAATGCTGTTGGCTCTCCTCATTATTTTAGTATTTGTGCTAGTGACACATGCATTCTAGAATCAATGTACCATGTACCAAATGTATGCAAAATCTCCAGCTTTGATGTCAGTCGTTTGGGCACCCAAATTCCATATTTGTACATGTTGCTAACTCCTCATTATTGATGATTTAAAGATTAGTAGCAACAATGGTACCTCATATGGGCAAGCCAAGCTTGCTAGGAGAGGAATGCTCTCTAATTGCTTAACTTGCCCCCATGAGTGTTAGATATATATAGAAATCGTTACCTCTGCCTTTTCCTCCTGGTGCTTGCTGAGCTCTTACGATAAGTAATTCTTATGCACGGCAATCTTCCAGGTTTGAAAGTCAGCTGGCAGAGTACAGGCAGCGCATTGAAGAGATGGAGCGATTACTTCTTGTGAACACTGAGAAGGAAAACAGCTATGGATCTCAGTTATCATTACTGCAATCTCTTCCTACGGTTATGATCAATGTTCATGACTTCTTTATCCATGTTGCTGCCGAGGTAAGCATGTTCTTACAGACTACTCCCTCTATCCCTCTAAAAACGTCCAAAAAGCTTCCTTGCAAAGGACTAACTGTGTTTTTAGTCTTTGTGCTAGTGACACATGCATTCTAGAATCAATATACCATCTACCAAATGTATGCAAAATCTCCAGCTTTGATGTTGTTGTTTGGGCACCTAAATTTCATGCAAAAAGTACCATATTTGTGCATGTTATCAGCTCCTCATTGTTGATGATTTAAAGATAAGTAGCAACAATGGTTCCTCATATGGGCAAGGCCAAGCTTGCTAGGAGAGGAATGCTCTCTAATCGCTTAACTTGCTCCTATGAGATCATTAAACATGACAGACACTTCCTCAGCGTTTGAAATCAGCAAAAGGGAGCTTCTTAGTGGTCTGATTAGGACGTTTTTAGAGGGACAGAGGGAGGATATCTTTTGAATTATTGCCATCCGATATGTGTGTGTTGTTTTTTTGTGTTACACGTACTTTGGCTTTAACCTTTTGATATATAATTTCAGGTCGAGTCTATGCATCAACGTACTGGCGCAATGCGCACTGCATTCCTTCAAGAGAGACATCGCCGTGGTGATGATAGTGATCCATTTATGGAAGCTGAGCGTCGGGCAGTTGCGCAGCGAGATGCAGCTGCAAAGCGCGTTGTGCATCCGACTTTGCATCTGCCTCCTCCTCCTCAGCAAGTCAGTGCCTTGGTTCCATCAGCCCCAGCATCGACGCCAGGACTGTTTGGATCATCCCAACCAGGTATCTTTCAAAACCAGTCTGCGACACTTTCAGCATCTCAGTCACTGTTTGGGTCAACTCCTGCTCTCACCGCAAACCTTTTTGGCTCAACCACCCCTACTACAGCTGGTGCATCATCTTCGTCATTATTTGGAAGCGCATTTGCCCCGATTACCCCTGCAGGTGTGTGTTTTTAGGCTCTTGTGTGCCATGTCAGTGGTAATGGTTCGTTGCTGCTTGCAACTCAGCTTTTTTATGACTCGATTTCGTTTATTTCATAGGGTTTGTACATGGTGGCTTGATGTTTGTTCAGCTTTGTTAGCTCTTCTTATTATAGCTGAACAAGCCCCCTACCACGCCTTCTTTTTATTTCTATGTTAGAATCCTCTGGTCGTATGCAGTGTACTCATGAAGTTGAAGTTATATCTGGATTAGTAAATGTAGTTGCTAGTGGTTGTGCATTGGCCTTTGCCTTTGCATCGGCGCAGATTTTAGCATTTTGTTGAAATTCGGAACTGGCAGGGTCGACACCTGCTGCCTCGGGAGGATTGTTTGGAGCACAAACTCCGTCAACTCTTTTTGGTACCCAAACACCGACCCCCGCTGCTGGTGGTCTATTTGGGTCTCAAACCCCAGCCTCTTCAGGTTTGTGCTTTGAGATCCTGCATTTTTTTTCTAAAGAGCCGTCATTCTCTGAGCCATATATCTACTTCATCTTAACGTCATGCTGTTGCTGGACCAACGCTTTGCACTAATACAAAAACTTGGATTCTTCAGGAGGCCTATTCGGTGCACAGTCCCCAGCCCCTGCAGGAGGGGGATTGTTTGGTACACAAACTCCTGCTGCTACTGGTGGCATATTTGGGCAACAGACACCTCCAGCTGCTACAGGCGGCATCTTTGGTCAACAGACGCCTTTAGCTGCTACTGGTGGCATATTTGGTCAACAAACCCCTCCGGCTTCTGGTAATTTGTTTGGTCAACAGACGCCTCCAGCTTCTGGTGGCTTATTTGGTGCACAAACACCATCGCCTGCTGGAGGCTTATTTGGTGCTACGCCTGCTGCTACGACTTCTTCACTTTTTAACACTCCTGCACAAACGGGCTTTGGTATGACTTTAACATTCCCTTCTGGATGGACATATAAGGACCATCTGTTTTTCTTGTTGCAGTTGTTTATTGTCTATTCGAGTTCAAGTACACATTATTTCAGTGTCTGCTTGCTTATAAGTGCAATCTCGCTGGTTAAGTTTAATCTATCACAGCACTTTCTTGACAGTTACATAAATAATTAATTTCGAACCTCAAGCAGTCACTGAAGGTTGGCTGTTGTCATGTGCTGAATTCACAGGTTCAATAATCTCAACCCCCTCGGCAGGAACAGTAAGTTTCTTAACATGTGTGTTCACTGCTTCGTCTTTTAAAAGTATCTTTCTTGAGTGTCTGTAACCTTTATCATTTAACTGAAGGATCTTGTTCTTCTCATGGAATAAGCTTATTTTTGTTCTATTAACAGTCGTATTTCTGTGTGTTCTCAGACTACTACTGCTGCAAAGCCTAAGCCACGTGGGACACGTCGAAAGTAGCCAACATACAGTCTGGTGTGCCTTGAGATACGATTTTCGGTTGGCGATGTTTGCTGTAAAGCTGACAAGGACTTGGGGAATCGCTTGATATGGAGAACGCTTCATATACTTGAGGACTATGATAGTTGAGAAGACATCAGGTGCACAGAAATCAACTTCATCCCGTGTTGGAGTTCTTGAGAAAATCGAAGAGTTAGTGTGCCTGAAAGTGGAGTATTGGTGTCATGTGGCTGGTTTTTTGAAGGTGATTGCTTCTAGGCCCTATTGATTACTTCTTATAGATTACGGCAGTGCAACTCGTGATCAGGGGAAAAAGCTGCTTTTGACCTCTGCACTTTTTTAGAGAACATTAACCTATTGTTTGATTTCATTTGTAGCTTGTGGGCACATTCTCTTACATGTATGTGTCTTGGATGGTTTGAAACCTGGCGTTCATAACAGTGTTGTATACGAGTATGTCATTTTTGATGTTCCTGGCATACCTGTTGGGTAAGGGAGAGGGTCTTAAATTATTTTATCATGGGGGTGCTTCATGATTTTTGTGCAAGGTTCTGAATTAGTTCATGTAGAAGTGGAAGGAAAAAGAAGTTTGCGAACATGAAGATCATGTACCTTCTTAATTTTGCCTCCAAACCTCCAGAATTACGTGGTGCTCACCCCCGGCACTCTTACAGATTTATGGTAAGGTTTACAACATGTTATTACCTCTTTCTTTTATTCTTGAAAACAGGGATTGCTGGTTAGGTGTATTTTAAGTTCTTACCACCCTCCTAGGTATCAGATATTCATCTGGATAAGTACACATCTAAGCCTAATATATTCATACAACATTGGTGCATATTGTATCTCTTTGAGTTAATCTTGTATATAATCACATTTTGAAGTACCCTGTTCTCGTTGACTGCAGCACATTTGTTACACATCTATACTACTAAGCGGGAGGATTTCCCTCACGGCCTCTATGCCTTTTCCAGGAGCTTTTTGGTGTAATATGAAGCCTAAAAAGATGCTCTAAATATAAAACACCAAGCACCCCTATGTGCATAAAAACCAACAAAATGTTGTTAAATTGATTGTGATTATAGAATTGATTGTGACCTCAGATTAGATATCTCAACATCCATGGACACTCAACTTGTGCAACGCATGCTTGTGTACTTGGATTCTCTTGGAATTTTGATATGATCCGCCAAGCACCCCAATTAACCCCTAAAGGACCAGGCTTTAAAATAAAAAAAAAAGAAACATAGCGATTTTGGGTAGGTACCTGTATTTGGAGCTTTTCATATTTTAGGCTGAAATTTTAATAGAATGTGGGGATAAGGTTTATCTTTCATATGCACTAAATTTCATGACATTTGGAATTATGAGTAAAAAGTTATGGCCTAATATGTTGTTTTTTATGTTTGTTGGGCAACTTGGGCAGATTTAAAATCTTTTTTTTCAAAAACAAAAAATTTAGATTGGTTTAGGGGATTTATGTGAACATACGAAGCTTTGAATCATTCTGTTTGGATCAACAAGATGAAAGTTATGAAGATTTTTTGTTTGCGGGCAATTATGGATTCTCTACTCCAAAATAAACTTTGAAGTCTTTTATTTTACTCAATTTTCAATATTTTGGAAAAAAACAAAACCAGAGGATGAATATTGTTTATGATGACATTATGACCATTGGGATTGGCATTTTTCATTTCCATAATTATATTCTTAACAATTTAATGTTTTGATCATTCTTTACTTCTTTTTACTTACTAATTTTTTTCCATATGTTATACAATTCCAAATGATTTGAAACTTTTTTGACATGTACTTTACTTAGGTGGAATAAGGAATTTAGAGAAGCACCACCCATATGGCCTTTTTTCCTTACGAATTTCACCTTTTGAAGGGTAGTTGCCCGATTTTTCACAAGATGTTTTTGAATATTCTAACTATTCTAACTTCCAATCCACGTGGTGGAAAACTTTGAAATTTTTTTCACATCTTCTAAAACCATTCTTCTACAAAATCCTACAATCACATATGCATAAAAATGTTTTTATTTTCAAATTTGATTGATGCTCTAAAAATGACAATTTTAAAAAGTTTTTGGTGAAAACTTTACTTGGTCCTTTAGAAGTTAAGAATGTTAGAGTACACAGAGTACACATTATATGCAATGGAATTAAAAGTGTGCATTTGTGTTTGTTTTATGCTCACAAATTGATGTTGTATGTGTTGGTAATAGTCCAAAGTTGCTCTTCCTTATTTTATTTTTCAATATTTTGTACAAATGCTTACATCAAGTAACGTTGCTTCTTTCGATTCCTTCAAGCTCATGCCAGATATTTGAGTACATTATTTAAAGTTTTTCCAATTGACTACTTGGTTAAAACATAGAATTTAGTTTATTTTTATTTTTATTTTTACTCAAGTGAAATGTTGTCTCCATTGTTAGAGTGTTCTGAAAAATAAACCACTTTCGGTAATTTAGAAAGCATCTCCTTATTGGCATTGAACCAAAAATACAATCTTCACATGTTTGTCAAAAGAGTCTTGTTGAGACATCTTGTATAGCTATTCACTTATATTGTCTCTCACATTCCAAAAAAAAGTGTCTTTCATCAAGTGTTGTTAATTTCTCAACTTATTTGCTCATTTATGTTGAATACTCTATGTATACCACTTTTAGACATGGTTAGGTGACCCTCCCATGCATGATACAATCTACCCTCTTACATTTTGGGTTTAGTTCTTGGTTAATTTCCTTGATTTCTTCATGAAGCATTTATTACAACAATCAAACTACAAATGTTGCATTGTGATCTTGTGCAATAAAGGCTAAAGTGCAATTGATTAAATCATTGTTCAATCTTTCAACAAACCTTTATTAGAAATAATGTTTCCAAGAATGATAGTATGATAATTTTGACAAGAGTTTGAATATTGATGCATAGAAATAACAAGGTTCAATGTCATGCCCTTATTATTCTAGTCACCTACTCATTGAAGCCATTCAAAACACAAAATCATAAAGTTTAATTTTGCTTATGAAATAAACATATATTTTTTCAAATTAACCTCTTTTTTAGTACACCTTTTAACATCCAACTAACACATCTTTGTCAAATATTTATTCCAACCAAAAGATAAAGCTTAGCAAATGCTAAACTCATAAATATACTATATATTCTAATTTTTTATACAAATTTTTAATAATAAAAATTACTTCCAAATTTATTGGCATTTGTTTTCAAATATGTTTGCCATTGGACTTGTGTTTGCTTCCAACCATAAAAATACTTAAAATATAATAGAACTCTATTATATAAAGCTTATGGGACCACATTAGTGATAAACATACTATTTTGCCTAGGATAAGTTATAATTTTAATACCAATGTATGCCAAAGTATTTGAGCAATGCTCTCAATTACTCATGCATTAGCAATTTTCACATAGAAAACACATGCCATAGCAAAAAGACATCCTTCTAAGAACCAAAATGTCTTTAAGCTACTTGTAGGTAACATAGTGGATGATCTTGTTTTGGAGTCCATGAGGTTTGCAATTCAATTCCTATTGGCATCTGAAACGCAATGCATAACTCAAACTTAATCACTTGGTTTGATGAGGGAAATGAAAACTCCCACAATGCTAAGATAGGGCTAGCCCATTTACTCCTTCTTGCAATTTGGTTGTGGCAACAAAAGAAACATCCTATTGCCAAATTGGTTTCAATTGCTAGTTAAAAATTTATTGTCCATTAATGAATGAAAGTCTACACATTATTAAATTTCAAGATGTTTTCAAATTTGAAAGTGAGAGCATAAAGGCCCATTTCCACTTGCTTGTAGTAAAAAGTTATAATGTTTGTTAAGAATAACCAAAAGTAGGTGCACAAATGGTACTTACAACTTGTGTACTTGCATATGTTGTTAGCTCCCTTCAATAAGGATGAATAGTATTTTTGGTACTTGTTGTTCACAGTATTGGTAGAAATAAGGCCATTAGTATTAGTTAATTCACCATCCTCACCAACTCTACATAATACCATGGTTAGTATTATCATAGCTTTGTTTTTCTTAATTTTGGACTTTAAGATTTTTAGCAAAGAATTATTTATGTGGCCATGATTTACTCCAATTTCTACATATTAAAACCAATACTATCTACTACCACCAACCTTGCCAACTATGTTAGGTTCTTAATTACTAACTCAAATGAAAATACAAATTACAATTGACCATTAGATACTCACCTAACACCACTCATAAGAACAAGTGGAAACAAGCCGTAATCCACAATGATAGAAACATTTCTTTGTCCTTCTTAAGTTTGAAAATTGTAGAAGCAAAGTTTATAAATATACCAAAGGGAACTGATATATGTACTACTCTTTCTTGACTATTCAACCGCACCTACTATAGATGGTCAATATTTACAATGCTAAAGTAAGTGTGGACCATAGGCAAAACATTAATAATTTGAAAATACAGCTTGACATAGAAGTTGCAACTTTCATTTTGGTTTTATGCTACAGATTGCGCTCATAGTATCAATTATAAAAATATAAATTAAACTAAGCATGATTTAAGAAATTAATTGATACTATGAGTGGGATCCAAAGTTGAAAAAAAGTTAAAGTTGCAACTTCTATGCCAAGTCATATTCTCAAATTAGTGATGTTTTCCCTTGGTCCATACCTATTTTAATATAGAAACAAACTTGGGAATTTTAAACAAACAAGAAAGATTGTGAATTTATTGATAATATGGATTTATAAATGTACATATGGAACAATTTGTACCATAGAAAATGACACGGACATTACTAAACATTAAAGGTGCCGATCAAGCATACCAAGAGTTCAATACGTGTTGGTTCCTTCAAGCAAGCTATTCAACTCTTTCAATGTCAAAAATGCATACATCTTTTCACCTTCCTTGTTGTGAAGCTTGTTGTTTGGACATGCGTTACTAATCTATACTACTAATTGGGAGAATTTCCCTAAGTGCGCCCTTTTCCAGAACCTTCTAGAAATTTGTTGTAAGTTGAAGCAACAAAGGACACCCAAGATATAGGACACCAAGTGCCGTACAACCATGTCCATTTCCAAAATTTTGTAGAACTTTTTGGTGGAAGTTGAAAAAATAAAACTCGATGAGTGCACTATATAGGGTCTTTGTGGGTAATGTGCATGCAAGGTCCTATAAGAGGGGGGGCTATGTAGGTAAATTATTTGGATTTTCAAAGGGCTATCTTTACCTAAATTTCTAAACTAAAGGAATTTCATATATTCTATACTTCATTTTTAAAAATTTATTTTCATATTTTTTGTACCCTATGTTCCTCATAATTACATAATAACATGGGAAGAAATTCACCTACTAGTTGCAGAATTAGTGACATTCATTGTTAGGGTTTAAGCATGCAACAATTGAACTTGCACTTACAGTGGTTTATGGCTTGCAGTTGATAACACAAAGTTCCCTTGATTCATCATGAATGCATTTACAACACTTGTCAATTGTGGCTAAAAAGCAACCTAAACATACTAATTTTGCCCACACAGGAAGATAACGTCAACTAATCCTTGAACTATAAAGCTTGCATTAATTAATTCTCATTTTACCCTAATACTCCGTCTCTAAACCACGTGCTTGAACAACACATGGCTTGTCCTAATTGCCCATAAATAACCATGAAGAAGCTGCTTACAGTAGAAGAAAAACATGTCCTAAACAACTACGTCACTAAGTTGTTGTGCAGTTATTGTGACCATATGTAGTGGTTCCATAGTTGTTATATGGTCATAATAACTGCACAATAACTAAGTGACTTAGTTGTTTATTGCTATTTTTCTTCTAGTGAATTAACACAAGGCATTGGATTCTGCTTTAGATACATGCAAGAGTAATAACCATGCAAAATAAACTAGACCTACAACTAATAAAAGAATTGGTTTTTTTATTTCTTATTTTAACAACCCTATTGTAGAACTAAAAAATATGTAATACTGATTAATAAACACTACCCTTCATTACTTATAAAGACCCAAAGCCTATTAAAGTGAAGCTTATTTATTTCCAAGCCATGTCAAAAATTTAGGACCAAGGTAATTAAAATAACCCTTCATTTGATTGCATGTGTATCCAAAAAAAACGGGCAGTGCACTCCCTGAGAAGTAAAGGATGCCCCAAATATAAAACACCAAACACCCTCCAACCATGTGTTAGAAATCAATAAAATGCCAAGCGCCTCCTAGCAAGATATAAAAGAGTAGCATTGTGATGAAAGCAATTGGTATTGTTGGTTTCAAAAAGGACCAAAATGATGGTGCATGAGGATTAGATTCTAAACCAATTTTGAGATATTGATTTTCTGTATAGTACATCAAGATGAGATCCTAGACTAATTGGTTTGTGAGATATCAATTTTTTGTAAAGTTGAATGTTGCATTACTCATACATGTCCTACTCATGCAAAGCGTGTGCATGTATACTAATGTCTTTCTAATTACCAAGTAGTAATAGTAAATGTGAAAGGATTGCCATCAAGCCGAATTGTATCCTTTTAGAGAGATAGATAGATATATATCAACCATATATAAAGTAGAAATACCAAAAATCGTTACGGACCACTACTTGGAGAAGTAGACTGTTATGAAACCAACAATAGCTGCATTTGAAAAAGTTTTTGAAATATTCTAAGTAGGTGCTACTTCCTTGCATTTAATTGGTTCAAACTTTATTTGGAACAAGGTACTAGAGGTAGCCATTTAAGGAGCATTTATGAAACCAAAATTGGTCCAAACCCTATACCCACATTTATATTGCATAAAATATTCATTCTTGAGTATTTTTATTTTTTATTTTTTGCACTCTTTCTTATCCTTGTTCCTCCACAAATGGAGCGTAATTTCTCAAGAAATCCCCATATCTTACAGGCTAAAGTGGCTTATTTAACCGTTTATGGTATTTTCTACCTTAGTAGGTGTGGTAGAGTAATCAAAAAGGGGTAGTACATATATCAGTTTCCTAGTTACCAAATTCCTATATTAGGGTTTGAGGGGGGTCAATGACAAGAAACTAAAGAAACTAGAGAGCGAGAAGTTAGGGTTTCGTCTCCAAGGCCCTCCAGCGTCGCCATCGCGGGTCCTTTTCGTCGCTGAGCTTCACCGTCTCGCTCGCCATCGCCCTTGGGGGGTCGCCATGGCGCAGTACGATCTCACCGCGAGTGTGTCGCCGTTTCTGGACCGCCATCTGGTGTTCCCACTGCTGGAGTTTCTGCAGGACAAGCAGATTTACACCGATGACGAAATCCTCAAATCCAAAATCGAGTTGCTGGCCAAGACCAACATGGTCGACTACGCCATGGATATCCACAAGAGCTTGTACCATACCGAGGATGTGCCGCAAGGTCAGTATCCCTTGTTTGCAACCATTTAGGGTTTCCCTTTTTTTGAATTAGAATATTTCCCGTACCAGAGTTCGCTGAGTCATACGATCCGGCCAGTTGGTAGATTAATATCAAACCCTAAAACGGGAGCGATTAGGGTTTGTGACAAAGCTGAATGCATAGGTCTGAAGTCTAAAATATCCCGAAAAATGGTTCCTTAGGGGTTTATTACACCAATTCTCGTTTTTCATCTAAAAATAATACGGTCCGCTGGTATTTTGGTATCCGCAAAGTCTTCCTGTTTTCTGCCCGGAGTGTTTCTTAGATGTGCCGCAAGGTCAGTATTCCTTGTTTGCAACCATTTAGGGTTTTCCCTTTTTGCATTATAATATTTCCCGAACCTGGTGCTCGAGAGTTCGCTGAGTCATGTGATCCGGCCAGTTAGATTAAGGGAAATTCCATGGATACCCCTGAAGTTTGCAATATTTGCATAGATGCCCCTGCTTTTTTCAGAAATATCACAAATACCCTTGGACCAAAAAATTTAGGGATTTGTTGCGTTGTACATGTCACTTCCTTTCTTCCTTTGTGCGCATGCATAACAAAAAAGAAGTAAGTGTGCTCACAAAGAGAGAACTAAGTGACATGTACAACATAACAAACCCCTAATTTTTTGGTCCAGGAATATTTGTGATATTTCTGAAAAAAGCAGGGGCATCTATGAAAACATTGCAAACTTCAGGGTTATCCATGAAATTTTCCCTTAGATTAATCTCAAACCCTAAAACAGGAGCGATTAGGGTTTGTGACAAAGCTGAATGCCTTGGTCTGAAACCTAGAATAATTTGAAAATTGGTTCCTTAGGGGTCTATCACACCAATTCTCGGTTTCATCGAAACATAATACGGTCTGTTGATTTTTTAGTATCCGCAAAGTCTTCTGCGCGGAGTGTTTCTTAGGTTTGAGAATAAGATGCTTACTATTTTGCAAGAACTTACGGATTAGTAGTTCTCTCTTGACTTTGTACTCTACTGAAGACTTCGATGATAACCTCCTCTGAGATTTTTCCAGCATTTTAAATTTCTAGGGTTTCTAGCATATAGAGGTCGAGTTTTGGACGATGATTTTCTGACGTTTTAGTAGGGCTGGAGTGAAGCTTCAAGGGTTAGTTGTTGCATTTTCCATGATGAGGCTGATCTGTGAAGCTTGAGTGGCTAGGTGTACATAAAACTTTATCCTTAATCCCTAAAGGATGTTGATGTTTTGTATACGGATGGGACATTTGGGTAGCACATGAATCCCATGAAGTTGTAAATTTCAAGCCAAGTCATAGGCATACTACTGGTCAACTAGAGTTTTTTGGGGAATTTTTGGCATTTGTCATAAAGCCATTTTCTTCAAGTACTAAATGGTCCTCATATGAATACAGAGAATACTTTTTGTAGGCAACATCCTTTAGGGGTTAAGGATCAAGGAACTATGGTTTGACAGTGACCAATACAATTTATTTATTGTGAAAAAGCTTACAAATCAGAGGTGGCTATAATTCATGTCATCAGAATCATTGAAGAACACCGCATACATACTAAATATAAATAATACTGATCAAAAATTCCTCATTGGAATTACTCAAGGATGTTAAGAAACATATTTGATAAAAGTTGGGTCTACTAGTCATTAGGGTTTATTTCACTAATGATGCATTAATTTGAGGTGCTTCAGACATGGTGGAGAGGAGGGTTGACGTAGTTGGTCGGCTGAAGGTGCTGGAGGAATCAGCTGCGCCTCTTATTAGCTTTTTGCAGAACCCTGCTCTTGTGCAAGAATTGCGAGCTGACAAGCATTTCAACCTCCAAATGTTGCAAGATCGGTACCAGGTTAGATCTTCATCTGATTCTAATTCTTGTTTTGCTGGTAAAAAGAGTTCTGTATTGAAAGTAACAGCTATTTGTAGACTGTTAAGGTCTTCTGGAAGTCTCAGTTGCAAGGAAGGGCGGATAGTCTACGCATCATATCTGTGTATAATAGTAGGCTGCATGTTAAGAAATTAGAGGGAAACATGTAGCATACCTATAAAAATAGACCCTACCAATGCTCATCGACTCCGCTTTGCAGACTTTGTAGCCATTAAAGCTTTTAGAGATAATTGAGATGGAGCCTTCTGGTACTGAAAGAAACGTAAGTAGTTTAATTTTAGGGCACATTCGGTTTATTACAGGGTAATTTTTTTCTCAACCCTCTCTTGTCATTGTGATTGCCACATGGCACAAGGACAAAGGTTCAAGGTTGATAATCCTCTCCCATCACTATCACGCATCACGTGCCGTAGATCTTTGCAATTAAATGATCTAGATCTAATTTAAAGGAGAGGGTTATGTCCCATATCCGACTCGCCGCTCCGCTCGACCGGTTATGTAGTACTTAACACGCTCTGTTTTATACAGTATAGCACTCCATGTACTCTCGACTGGATACAATGGGTGACCCTGCGGGCTTTAGAGCGTGGACCATTATTAATTAACCGTTGCTCCCTCCATGCACCTCTGACTTATACGGTTTCTTAGATTTCATGAACTTCTGTCCTTTAACTCTAGTGTAACTTTTAAAATTATATGTGTACCTTACCGAGTTGCTACTCGTGTTTCTGCCTAGGTGTAGTGTGTGTTGCTTGTTTAGGGTATTTATGCATATTCAAATTATGATACTCTTGGTTTTTGTTATTTGATGCCGAAGAGTTGCTCTCGTCATCTCAGTAATCAGCCGTCTGCTTAGCTAGCCGAGTCTATGGTTCTACATGTCATTTTCGTACTTGCTTCGGATCTTTTGTTTTTATTTTTGTGGCAGTTGGCTGAAACTCCAAGAGTAAGCAGTTTTTACATTAAGAGTTGTATCAGAGAAAACTTCTGTGTTTGTGTGTTACTAAAAACTTCCTGCCTGGTTTTGATACGGAGTTTGTGTTTTGCAGATTGGTTCTGAGCAAATAGAGGCTCTCTATCAGTATGCCAAGTTCCAATTTGAGTGTGGAAACTACTCAGGGGCCTCTGACTATTTGTATCAATATCGCACACTCTGCACAAACAGTGATCGCAGCATTAGTGCCCTCTGGGGTAAGCTTGCTTGTGAGATATTGATGCAAAATTGGGATGTGGCAACGGAAGAGTTGAATCGGTTGAAGGAGATTATTGACTCCAAGGTATAGTCATTTTTAATAATCTTTGTATATGTGGATTTACCATATGGTGATTAGATTTCCCTCTCAGTACAGACGGAGTATATTACTTAACAGCAATTTTACTGCCTATTGTTCTGTGGTTGAGTGTGGCACGTTGTGATTGTGTTTGTATTCACTTGACCAAAACTGTATCCTAGACAAAGATGTTATTCTGGAGAGAGTGAATAATTTCCTTGAATGCTAGATTCCAAAGTGACAGGATCATCTACGTCTAAGCATTAGTAACATTTTGCTCTTGTTCAACTTTTCAATTCAGAATTTTGCTTCATCACTCAATCAGCTTCAACAGCGGACATGGTTAATGCATTGGAGCCTCTTCATCTTCTTTAACCATGACAATGGAAGGAATGGCATCATTGATCTGTTCTTCTCTGAAAGGTATCATTTCTTTGATGCACACCATGTTTTAGGTACAGGTGAACAATAAATATGCATATGTGTTATTGTATCCTGTTTGGATGGTACATGTTCACTAACTTGGACCTCTTGTTCTCAAGTTCTGAAAACCCTTTGACTTGACTGAGTTTCATCATTTATTGCAGGTATTTGAATGCTATTCAGACAAACGCACATCATTTGTTGCGGTATCTAGCCACAGCTGCAATTGTGAATAAAAGAAGGAGGAACGTGCTCAAGGAGTTGATTAAGGTCATCCAACAGGAGCATTACACTTACAGCGACCCTGTCACTGAATTTTTGGAATGCCTATATGTAAATTATGACTTTGACGGAGCCCAGAAGAAGCTCCGTGAATGTGAAGAGGTAAAACTATGAGATCTAACCATATAAATCAACATTTTGCGTTCTCTTGTTTCTTCTATTCGTTTACAAGAGCTTTTCTTATGTACCCTTCCATTTCAAAGGTTCAAGAGATCCGTGGAAGGTGTGTAGAAAAGTACTGCTTTTACCATCAGGGCTTCTTTTAGCTTTCTTTTTGTGACTTTGCATATTCTGACTCACGGAATTTGTGTTCTCCCTGCAGCTCATTGTCAGCGACTTTTTCTTAGGCAAGCAATCATCGGAGAATGGCTTTGTGACCATTCCATTGAGGGACGAGTTCATGGAAAATGCTCGTCTTTTCATTTTTGAGACCTATTGTCGCATCCACCAGTGCATTGACATCGGCATGCTCTCTCAGAAGCTGAATATGAACTACGATGATGCCGAGAGATGGATTGTGAATCTTATTCGCAACGCTCGTTTGGATGCCAAAATTGATTCAAAGATGGGCACCATTGTTATGGGCACTCAACATCCAAACATGTATGTAAATTTTCTTTTTCTTCTGCTAAATTTTGTGCTCCTTCCAGATGTTATTAAGAATTGCTTTTCTCTCGTATGGCAATTGTTCAGTCATAATCGTTTCTATACTAATGTAGGTTTCTAGATATTAACTAGTATTTCCAATGTCAGCCAGTTTGGGTTCAAAGGATGTTTATTTTATTACAGTCTTGTGAATATGCATACAGTCTTACCATTCTTCATGTGTTCCAGATATGAGCAAATTATTGAGAAGACCAAAGCGCTTGGCCAACGGAGTTATACTTTGACCACCAACGTGGTACTGACATCTGCAGCTGTTACCGCAGCAACTGTGCGGTGACCAAATCAATCTTGTGGTAAACAGTCACATCATAGTTTTGGTGTGTTTTCATCAGCAATGAATGCTGCATTGTTTGTGAGCCTTTTTAGTATTTCAAACTTGACTATTCATGCGGCGTTAGTAGTATCGTCTTGCAGAAATACAGTACTTAGTTTCGTGTGAATTACTAGCACAAGTGGAAAAGTTTTAGAAGCAGTTTGGTTGTCTTGTCATTTCTGGAAGAAATTAGTTTGAATCAACCCTTCTTAACGGGACAATTCATGCTTTTGGTATAACTTGTTTGCAGGCACTTTGGATGTGCTGCTTTGGTCTTTGACCTGCAGTGCTTGTTTTAGCTGCTATTTTGTAGAGATGAACCCTTAACTCCCCTCCCATCCGAAAATAACATTTATTTTCTATCCTGGTTTAACCATACGAATTTTAACCTTTTCTGTGACGAAGGTTTCTGTGTTTACACACTGTGCTAGCTACGCTGGAGTTTTTATTACATTTTGGATAGTTGTGTGCCTATCACTTTCTGTTTACGTTTACCTCAGGTTTTATGCACTGGAGTAAAGGCTGCCCATTTGCAACCAGTGCTTTGTGAAACCAGATCTATATAGGGTTGGCTTGCCAGAATCAGAGTAGTAGCCGTTTTTGATATTTTTCTAGCAAGTCTTTGAGTGTTGCCCAGATTACTTGAACATCTGAACACGAGTTTCAGTTCTTTTATGCTTGTTGATATTGGTGAGCAATTGCGTTGATAAAGATCCATTAATTAATGGACAACTGCTCATCAATCAATTCTAGCAACTCCCTAATTGTTTAACAAAAAGAAAAGCATTTGCTGTAGCTCTTCCAAAATTTACCTGTTTGGAGAGACATTAAGAGCATCTCCAGTGTTACCCTGCAAGGGTTCAACACACTTAAAGCATGGATGATAAGTGTTTTGTGCCTCTCAAAACACTGTTATGTCTCTCCATCCTCTCTCCATCCTCCATCCTAGTGTATCAAGCAATGGCCTTTCAAAACACTATTCATTCTAAGTTTAATGAGTTTTATCCTACATTTCCTTTAGTGAATGCTCAAATGACTATTTATGGGATAGGACATACTTGAAGTGCAAGGATTTTGAGGGCATTTTGAAAATGGATATAATTTCTTGAAGTGTCAATTTTGAAGTACCTGTACAACATTGGAGATGCTATAAAGATGAAGATTTGAAGATGGATTCATCCATTAATTGTGCACTTTTCATTTCACCCAAAAGGTCAAAGACAATATATATTGTCTTTTTGGTGCAAAAAAACAATTTGGGGGTTGGGAAAAAAGCTTTTTTTATTCAATTTTTTTTCAAAACTGGTCATGGCAAGGTTCTTCACTACGGAGTGCCAAGATTGGATTGATTGAAGGTCCTCATGTTTTCAAAATTGAAATTTGTGAGAACATTCACAACCATGGTTGTTAAGTCCCCTCCTGTCCTTACAAATTTCATGTGGGCAATATGCACTATTGAATTTTCCCACTTTTTGAAGCAATATTATAAGTTGGACACAACCTAAGTACTGTAGCTGTACAGTACAGGGCAAGCCACAACTATGGGCCCCGGTGTTCAAGGGTTAAAAGGCTTTTGAGGTTTTCTTGCATTGCCTTAGATGCTCAAAGTACTTGAGAATATTTTCCTTATTATTTTATTGAGTCTTGTTTGGGAACCTCTTCATCATATCATATAATGAATTTTTGGAAAATCAAATCCAAATTTGATCTTATGCACTTGTTGGGTCGTTGAGTATGGTGTAATAGTTGTGATAAGGGCATCTCCACCAGCCCGACGAGATTGCCATGTTCATGATGCATCTAAGCGGGACGTTGAAATTGGGGCTGGAGTTCAAAGCCCAAGATGACCATTGGTTTGCAAGAGGATTCTTTTGGGGTAGCTCACGAGAACATTTTTCAGAAACTCTTGCTATCAGGTCTTGCCACGTTTGTGGCCTAGGGTTAGGGTCCATTGCTACAGCAATTTTATTGAGAGGTCTGTGGGCCAGTTGTCTCCCAATATAGTCTGACATCACAAAATAGCTTCTTGATACCTTGAAGAGTCCAAGATTCAAGCTCTCTCAAAATTTCCCAAGTCACTGTTACTCCCCGTCTCAAAGAGCTTGTTTAGTGTGGCTAGTCAAAAAATTTCCTCCTTGTGCCTATGGTAGAGATCCGTGACACTACCAAGACCTTACTTGTGCGCTCAAACACCGTTTATCACCCACCAATGGAGATGCCCTAAACATGTTAATAATCTGTAGCAAATACTATTAGAACTTCATTGGGAAATACTATCAAAACTTCATTGGGGAAGACTATCAAAACTTCATTGGTAGTCCATTTGGATTTTCAAGGTGGTTTGTTAGGTAGCTTACTCTACAAGAGGTCTTGTCCTTGTAGCATTGGCTTGTTTTTTTAGTGAGGTACCTTCTCAAATTTTCTTGCAAAGTCTCCTCTTGACAAAGCCAATAACTATTAGAAAGAACTCGAAAAATATTAAGGTTGGGTTTGCTCAACTTTTAAGGATGGCTATTAAATTTGATTTTGAATGTTAGTGATGTTGTATACCTCCCTCTTTAGGGTGGCTTTTTAATTGGGTTCCCTCATTTATCACATCTGTATATGATGAAAAAAAATTAGAAGTGGACGCCTATAATGTACTTCATAGAAAATAATTTTTTATAGAAATATGAAAAGTGATATTGTAAATAAAGTGTGAATTGTCAAGAGGAGCATGTTCAACAACTAAGAGTATAGGGTCAGGGCCTCACACATGGGCATTCTCACGTTTAAGCAATTAAAATTGACGGCAAAACTTGAATAACCAATGGCAAAAACATGATATTGTTTGTGCATGAGACCTTTAGCTTGCATAAATATTATTTGAATAAAATACTACCACATGTCCTTTTTGTCCTTTTTGATGATAAGAATAACATTGTGTAATATGACACCGCTCCACAATTTCCGGTTATGCTCAGAACATAAAGCAACCAAAAATGCAAAGGATTTTGTCCAAGGAATTTTTACGTGCTTGTAATGTAGGACCTCAATCTCAAGCAGTTTGGCCTAAAATGCATTGCAAATTTCAATATAAGTTTAATGCAACCGTTTTTATTTTGTTTTGTAATTTGAAAGTATAAGTCATCAAAAAGGTTACGTGCCAATCATCAACTGTCCCTTTTCAATACGTGTGCATCGACAAACTTGCAATTACATGTGTTTTTTTATACACGGCTTTTTTCTTGGTTGCCCGTGGGGCTCATGCCTGTGGCTCCGGTGCATAACAAACAAAAGCGTGTGTGATAGAAGAATAGCACAACCTCAAAATTTCACATTTACTACTGTAGGTCATTGTTGCACATTTTTGCTGGCATTTTTCAAAGTCAAAAGTAGTGTTTTGGTGGAAACCAATAATTGTTAGAATTTTTTAATATTTAAACGCTAGTGCAGACGGTTTTTGTTCAATGGATGACAACAACAAAAATAGTGTGTTAGATGTAAGAGCCATTTTTCATTTAATTGTTTTTTTTAAGTGATCATAGAGACGTGGTCCATGGTGGAAGGCAAAAATCTCATTGAAGGCATTATGTTTTTAGGTACCCCAAATTGAGAGGGGATTCATAGAGATCGTATTAGGTTTATGGTACCCTTCTTGCAATTTCCATGAGAGCATTTTTGGCAATCATATTAAATTTTGTGTGCACTTTGCTCACCATTGTAATTGGCTCACCATTGTAATTAACAGCATTCTTATTTACAAGAGCCAACTTTTGACCAATGCTCAATTTGTTGTTTAACTCTTAAATGCCCAAGACACCAAATTTTGGTGGTTATTACACTAGAATTAATTTGATACTTGGGCATTTGGTTGAAAGTTGAGTAGAATTTGGTGGTTTGACAAATAAAAGCATCCAATTGTAATCCAAATGTAAAGGGAGCTAGTGTTAGTATGAGATAAATAGTTGGTGAAAATTTGTTGCACAATCCTTTTGAGGACATATTGCGCTTTGCATCTTTTGAATGCTCAGGCCCCAATATCTATAATCCAAGCAATATTGACACTAGTTATTTTTATTGATTCCCAACGTGTAATCCATGCCATTGAGGAAAAAAATGGGCAGAATCATCCATGCAAGCTCTACCGACCATTTTCAATTATTAACATACTAGTATAGGCACCCGTGGGTCTGATGGGACACAAAATAATTTCAAGCCCAATTACCCAAAAAAATTCCCCCGCAAGAAAATAATTCTTGTTTTATCCGTGCAATCTAACTTTGAAATGTACCCATGCAATAAAACATTTGTTTTTGTTTACAAAAAAATCCCTTACTGTAAAGCATTTTTTGTTCTATACCCATAAAGTTTTTTACCCACGTAGTAAAAGAAACGTCATTATTTTCTCACGGAAAAAAATATTATTTATTTTTTACCCACACAAATTTATTTATCCACACAATAACTACTCACGCAATTTTTTGATAACATGCTTTTTACCCACATAATTTTGTTACATTTTTAATTATTTACCCATGCATTTTTTTACACATACAATTTTGTACCCATATTTTTTTTTCTCAAGCAGGTTTCTACCTATGTAGGTTTTTACCTACACAGACTTTTACCTATACACATTTTTACCTACGCATGTTTTTACCCATACATGTTTATTTACATACGCAAGTTTATTTACCCACGCTGTAAAAAGATCGCAGTAAAAGGATTGCCACATGGTAAATTTTATTCTGTTATATAGATAGACAGTAGATTAAGAAACTTTAAACATCATACTATCATTTAGAACAAATCATGAAACCCGCTAATTTCAACCAATTCTGATGTAAAGTGAGTGTTTTTAATCTGGAAATAATAATAAAATGGATTAAAAGAATTCTTCATCATGCATTTGATAAGTGCTACTAAGCTAAATTTATTGCTTAGTATTTCAAAAAAACCTCAAAATAATGAAAATTAGGCTTTTGGGCACTAGTAACAAACCAAAAATTTGGAAAGAAACATGTAAATATTTTAAATCCAATCACAAAAGTAGGGAAAAATCAAGTCTCGAAGGTGTTCTTTCTTTGTAACATCTTTTTTATTCTTTGGCACATGTCTTTTGCAAGTTTGAATCATCAAATGAAAAAAGGTTTTACTTGGGTCAACTAGCATAGCACATATTTAGAAAAAATATAGAACTTTGTTTACTTGAAACACAATTTTAGCAGCTTTTCAATGGTTAATTAATAGTAAATCACTCTTGGGTAGATCACTCTTTGTATGTTGAGTACCCCACGTGCGGCAAGGGGTTAATTTATAAGGGGACTATTTAGTTCCTTGAGCCAAATAAAAGGATTTCTGTAATTATATTATTGGGCCAAATGGCCAATTTTAGGGCACTCATTAATTACTTATAAGGGCTAAGCAAAACAAAATCGGATGCTATCTTCTTTATAATTGAAATTTTTGAATTTTTAAGTAATTTGACAATTTAGGCTTTAGGGGTTAGGGTATGAATGCACTATGCTTTCATAAGTAATTGCAAGACAAAGATCAAATCCTTCATAGAAATATGCAATGCAATTAGAAATGCCTCTTCACTCCAAAAATCCAAGGTAAATCAATTAAGAGTCAAAGCATTGTGAATGAACTCCGTTTACATGTATGTATTAAGAAAACCCTATTGCGCACAAGCCAAATGAAACAAGCTCCTGGAAGGCTAGAACTTGCACCCTAACACCAAGCAACAAAACCTTGACCCAAAAGTGAAGTAGACCCTAACCATTCATCCACATTCATTGCCCTCATTTTTCATCATCCAACACCTGGCACCCTCATTGGAACATCAAATACCCCATACCCACCATAAATACAGTAGGACCATAGGATACCCCACTATACTGGCCCCTTAATTACTTCTAAAAAAAGTAATGAGGCCTGCTTAAAACCTACCTATATTACTTATACTCAATTTTGCGATTTGAATGAACCCTTTCTTAGTTGTAATTTTTTAATTATTATTACCTCAAAAGAATAAACCCGTCTCTATGTTATGATACACATCAAATCTAACATGCATTAAGTTATCCACCTGGGAAATCACTCAAAGTATTTTGTGGAGAAATGTGAAAGATATTCCAAATTAAATAGAAATAGGCTCAAAGCTAATGGAAGTTGGCAAGTGATCTTGGTGGGGTGACCATTGAAATTTTAGAAAACCAGGTGAGATAAAAAATAGGGTTGAGTTTTTTCATTGGAGATAAATTTTATACTTTTGTTAGATATATCATAGCATTGAAAATATGTCTCCTGCTTCATTATATGTAAAACAAGGTAGTGAATAATACCTCTAGTATATTGTAGTAAAAAAATAGGGCAGGGAAAATAGGATCCCCCTAAAAGTGCTTAGTAGGATGAGTTTGATTATAATTGTATGTCCAATTTGGATGAAAAATATTGCACTTTCTATATAGTTTTTAATGTAGTGGAGGGAAATCTCTTAGGATTTATAGTTTCATTGGACATGTGGCAAGGATGCTAGCATTGTTAGCGGTAATAGGGTTGAAAACTGTGGAAACACTAATAACCTACCATTGGTAAGGGTTTGAGGTCTTTGGATATTGGGAGGGTCATTGTGTAAAAAAATTAAGGGGATAGGTGCAAACACAAAGTATTTTTTAGGGGGGTATTATTTTTTCTTTTAAACACACTATCATTATATAATCTCCTACTTTGGGTTGTTAGAGAAGGGGCTTGCATTACTTATAATTCTAAATTGATATGAATAAAAAATTTGGTAATTTAGATAATAAACAAATTCTACTACAATTTTTGTCCCACATTAAATTTCTTTCAAACTTTTTTTTCCCCCAACAATGACTACTTACAACTAGAACTTAATAGAAAAGTGTGATCAATATTATTATTGTATCATTTCCAAAAATTGTCAATGACACTCATTTACTAAGAAGGTATAAAATTATTGAACACTTTGAATATGCCACTCACAAGGCAACATCATTCATTACTTGTGGCAAAAAAAAGAATAAAAATGAAGGTATCCTAAGTCTTTTTTTTTTTCTTTCTAAATGGACCTATTTTTCTATACCCTATAGTAGTTTGAAGACATGTCATGGCATTTTTGTACCCTATAGTATAAAAAAGAAAATTATAGCTTTTATCTCAAATATTTTGTAGACACTTTAGCATTTGTTTGCACGTAGTTTTCTACTGCTATCACTCATTGCCCTTCCCAAGTACATGAATAATCCAATTTTAGATGGCATAATACTCATAATGAGAGTAATATTGAATTTTTAAAATGTATCATCAATGCAATGATTAGTAATCTATCATACATAGCATATGGAGAATTCAATGATTGTTGATGTCAAGTTTTATCATGATTGAAAGAAATACATTCATGTCCACTACCTACATTTGTAAATTGAAATTAGAAAATAAAGGAGGACTTCAATGTGTGGCAAAATCCAAAAAGGTTTCACCAAGGTAGGTAGCTCAAATTGCGTTCCCTCTCATGAAAAGCATCCCATAGATAGCCCAAGAATGGATATGAGGTGGTTCTTGAATGGACCCTTTTTAATCATAAAAGAAAATGTGTACTATATTGCAAGAGCCAATCATATTCCTTGATTTCACCTCACCTCTCTACAAGTTGCAAGGGAACAGTTTATGGGAGACCTAGAATCACAAATAGGTATCTACTGCAAAAAACTTTGAAAATTCATCAACAATTTAATAATGCTTCAAAAAACAAGAAAAATTTGTTTTACATTTGGCATCCATTTCTCTTTGCTTGATAATTAGACAAAAATCTTCTTATCTCAATGGAAAGGCAAATCAACCCTTAAAATGTCGCCTTTTGAGCTACCTACCTTTGTAAGAAAATGTGTTCATAATGGTTGTAAATGAATTATTGTGGACTATGTTACCAATTATTGTAAACATGTTCATTCTACAAATGACCATAGGGCATAGTATATATATTGCCATATAATTGGCATTTGCTACCAATAAGAAGTTTTAATTTGGGATCTCAAGTAGCTCACTATAATCACTTTGATCTGTTCTCCAACTTCTTTGTTGATCTCAACCGTAATAAAGGTGTTGTGCTTTAGAATTTCTTATTACAATTATAGTTGATCATAAATGTCATGCACTACATGTATAGAATAGAACTCTTGTAATCTAATATCATGTGAACTAGTATCTTTTGTAAAATAATGTATAACACAAATCTCAATGTCAAACCATACGTCAGTCATAAACCAAAGTAATTAATTCAATAGTAGTAATGCTCCTTGGTGCTATCTTGGCACAAACCTCAAGTTCAATTCATTTACACTTCCACAAAATTAAGTAATAACTTACTTAAATTAATATAGTTGTTGGAGTCCCAACTATATCAGTTTAGAGGAGTTCTATTGTACATTGTTGCTTTTTAAATACTTGTTAACCCTTAAATGCCCATGGTGCCGGATTTCAGTGTTAAAAGCACCACATTCTGGTGTTGTGGGTATTTAGGGGTTAACACAATATAGATATCAAATACCAAAACATGATGGAGATCAAACATCACTAAAACTACATTGCAGCATAAATAGAAATCCAACTTAGGAACTCTATCCCAAAACATATTACACAAAATAATCCAACAATTTTTTTTAGTTTCTTCTCAAACATTTAAAATTTTCTTCCATTCCTCACAACTCAACAAAGTTGGATTTTGACATTGAAGTGGTCCTTGTAGATAAAGTCAAAGACGTAGTTCGAATTGCCCCTTGAACCAATTTTATATTTAGAAAAACTTGAAAAGTTATGGAAAACGTTGGGATGCAAAGGTTTCATACACCCCAGCCATGAGTAGAAAAGTGAAAAGGCTAAGAGCAAGAGCGGTGAGAGCCGGAGCATGGGAATAAACTTAGGGAAGAAGGGCTGAAGGGGGAGAGAATGTGGGGAAAGGGCGACAAAAGGAAGTGCAACGTGTCGCCACCATGCAGCGCCACCTTACAGCGCAGGAATCACTAGCGCAGAATCAGGCTCCCCTCCCCCGTCGCTTACCCCGCCTGCACCCATCCCAGACCCGGCCCGACCCGACCCAGCCCAGCCCAGTCCAGCCCACGGTTTTTTTGTTTCATTTTCTAAGAAGTGCCAAAGTGGAGATTAAATTTTTGTAGTGGTGCTCCATATTTCAATATTCATCTACATATTGGATAGAAAATATCACATTAGCACATGTATTTTGGTTTCAATCCACAATTTAACAATTTCATCCAATTTTTTTAAAGTTTGAAGTTTTTTTGACAATTTCATCCAAGTAAGTAATTGTGTGTGTGTGTTTTTTTTCTATAGGCTTGGTGCCAGGGTTTCTTTTATTGGCTTAAAATAGCCAAAATTCACCATGGATCACAATAGGAAATAAATGTGAAAAAGAGAGTTTTTTTTACCAATGTTCACTTGTAATTGATAACCCTATAGCCAAACCTTAATTGAGGACCATATATGTATTCCCTTATTGGTTGACTAGCATTGCCAACTTAATCTCCAACCAAAATAATATGGGTGTCCTATTTGCCACATATTTCATCTTTCACATTCATAGTAAGTTTTCAAAATTTGTGAGCAATACACTTCATTTGCGCCCCTTACTAGTGTAATAAGAAACCATTGGTAGCCAAAATTCTCACCACCTTTTTTCATGAATGAAACATGCTTCTTGAAGTGTTTTTCCAATATAGCCACCTTAATGAATTACAGTCATAAATCATCGCCAATACTTTCATAAGTTGAAATCCTTAAAAAAACCCTGCGTTGGTGCCGGTCACAAAAAAATTGATGCAATTTAACCCCAAATCGCCAGAAAAAGAAAGCCTGGTCCAGCCCATCCCAGTCCACCCCCATCCCACCCCAGTCGAGCCCAACCCGACCCGACCCATCCCAGCCCGACTCGACCCATCCCAGCCCGACCCGACCCATCCCAGCCCGACCCGACCCATCCCAGCCCGACCCGACCCATCCCAGCCCGACCCGACCCATCCCAGCCCGACCCGACCCATCCCAGCCCGACCCGACCCATCCCAGCCCGACCCGACCCATCCCAGCCCGACCCGACCCATCGCAGCCCATCCCAGTCCAGCCCGATCCAGCCCGGCCCGGCCCGGCCCGTACTCTCGACGGCCTGCCCTGCCAAGCTTGGCCTGTCCCATCGTGGCCCTTGCTGCCACGCTTTGTCTCTCTCGCTCTCCCCCTCTCCCCCTCGCACAGCAACAAGTGTCCTCTCGCACCATAGCCTGCCCTTCCCCCCTCTCCTCTCTCCCCTCTCCCCCCTCGCTTGCACCAGCAATTCCCTGGCCTGCCCGTGCACCAATTCCCCTGCCGATCCGGTTCGGGGGAGCTCGCTCAGTAGCTCACTCAGCAAGCCAGCAAAGCCAAACAATCTCAAACCCGCGACTACGACACCAGTGCAGAAGTCGGAAGGGTACGGGCGTTCCTCTAGGAACGCAACACTTGTCTCCCCTGCCTGCATCTCTATCGCCATCTCCCCCGCCTAACTTCTCTCCCTGTGGTGTGTCATCACTGCCGTGCCCGCTACTTGGCAAGTTCTCCGCCGCTGTCCCACTTGCATGCTGTGTTCTTCGCCACTCAGTCAACAGGTGCGTTTCTTCTACTCATGCTTGGACTGTCTTGCATGTTGGATTAGGGCGGGGTGGGTTGCAACCCTTGCCAAGAGTGTCTGAGGAGGATGATTGGTGGTGGTGATGGTGTTCTTGGGAGTGGTTCTGGAATTGGGGGTTCGGGGTTTGCACCATTCTGCACTACCAAGAGGTTTGCTGTAGTTGCATGGACCGAGTGGTGCTAGAATCTTGCGTGCGTGGTGCATTGTAGTTGTAGATTGGTAGGGTTATTAGTGGTGGGGGTTTCTTACTCTAATTTTTTGGGTAGGTCTTTTGTTTTGTTTCGTACTCGGAGATCTCTCTTCTGAGGACATGAAAATCTTTGCTTGACAGTGACCTGTGAATTTTGACACTCGAAGTCCATGGTTCTTGTCTTGTCTCTGCCCTTCCCCGCCTTTTTTTTGTTCTCTCTCTTCCTATTTTCCCTTTCTGTGCACTTTTCTTCCTATTTCCTACCTGCACTTTTTCCGTTGTCGAACCGGAGTTGGAGTTACCCTAGCAACTTAAGGTTGTCATTCGTAATGGCAAGTCTCTATTCGTTACTGTTAGCATCTTAGTTGTAACGAGTGCATGTTGCTGCTCTTGGCTTATCAGTATCATCTTGTAGACGATCTGTATCGTGGAATGTATAGTGAATAATGTTGTGTAGATACTGAGACCTTTGATTGGTCTTCGTTTTTTGGTACGAGACTTGTTCGTGCTCTTTTGAGTCTGTTTTTGCTGAGGTATGAGAGTAGTTTTGGCTGGGAATACTGATGCTGTGATTATACTTTGCAGAAGAACCGGAATTGCAAGAGTTATTATCCGATCTACGACGACGAGGGAAGAGTTCGATGGGCAGTAGAGTGGAGGATTGATGTGGTTCATTGTCACACCTTGTTGGAGCACAGACGATTCCTACTGTGGTACATGCAAATCGAGTTCGGGTGCGGAATCGGTTTTCTGCAGATAAAAATTCCCTGTGATATAAAAAGCTAGCAAAACTGGCAGGTCCAGACGCCCGAAGTCGGGCTCGAGACCGTGCTGCCCGAAGGGTAGCAGCATCGGAGGTGCAGAACCAGCCGGTGTGGCAGGAAGAGATGGGGTCACGTCCCATCAGTCCACAAGCGCAATCTCGACCAGCAGGGGTAGCCTCAAACGGTGCTACATCTTCGAGTGTCAGCAACGGCTTGGCCACGTCCACGTTACCCGGTGGCGGCAGCCGGTTCAATTCGCTTGCACGGCAGTCGTCAATCTACTCTCTCACGCTGGATGAATTTCAGAATGCTCTTACTGAGCCCGGGAAGAACTTCGGATCGATGAACATGGACGAATTTTTGAAGAACATCTGGACGGCTGAGGAGAGTCAGGCTATGGCGGCAGCCATGGGATCCGTAGGGGATGCAGGGCAAGGTAGTGGTGGAATGCTGACGAGGCAACCGAGTTTGCAGAGGCAAGGGTCGATAACGCTTCCTCGAACTCTTAGCAGGAAGACTGTGGATGAGGTGTGGAAGGATATTCACCGGGGGTCATCAGGGAACTCGGAGAGCGGTGGGGATGCTACCGTTGGAGCTTCACCTCAAGACAGGACACAGACGTTTGGAGAGATGACTTTGGAGGATTTTCTTGTGAAGGCTGGTGTGATGCGAGAAGACTCGGAGGTGGCAACCCAAGGATTTAGTACTTTTGGTGGTGGTGGTGGTGGGTTGGGGAATGCTGAGAAACCTAGAGCTGCGCATGGAGATAGGTCGGCTGGTGAAATCGTTCCCACGTTGTCACTCTCCCCTGCAAATGTGATGACCAGTCAGGCTACAATGGAAGCAATGCAGTTAGATGAGTACAATAAGAACCAGCAGGCTGCTGCCACTCAACAACAACAACACCAGCAGGTAAGTGAAGCAAAACTGCATGTTTTAGGCATGCTTGTGAGTAGTTGTGAAAGCTGTTTGGAAACGGACTTTGGGATTCTCTTGACGATGCATTGTGTGCTTGTGCTTGTAGCAGCAAACTGAGTGGCTCCGGAGTTTACAGCTCCACCAGCAACAGCATATGCTGCAGCAGCAGCACGCTGCTGCTGAGGCGTATGTGAATGTGGCTGCGAAGAGGATGGGCAATGGGACCGCTCCAATGGTTGGCATGGCTGCTATGGGCATCCCTGGGTCCATGGGCACCAACATGGGGCCTGGCATGGCAGGAGGCATGCCTGGCGGAGGCTTGGCAATGGGCTTGGGTGGTACCCTTGGAGGTGGCATGACTGTCAACATGGGCCTTGCTCCAAACTCTCCACCTAGCCCTGATTCAGATGGCGGCCGTAGCGGGTTGTCTCTCTCTCCCATTCATTATGGTTTAGATGGCTCTGTTCGTGGAAGAAAGAGAGGACCGGATGGTCCAGTTGAGAAGGTTGTTGAAAGGCGTCAACGCCGCATGATTAAAAACAGAGAATCAGCTGCACGGTCTCGAGCCCGGAAGCAGGTGACTTTTCTATACCTTCTCAACAGCTTTGTTTGTGATTATGAGTGAACTTTGTTGTTTTTATAGACTAGATTTCAAGCTTTTGTGCTATCAAGGTTTTAATCCTTTGTGCTTTATTGCAGGCTTACACTGTGGAGTTGGAGGCGGAAGTGAGTCAGTTGAAAGAGGAGAATATGAGGTTGAGGAAGCAGCAGGTATCATCCAGGAAATCTGTACGTACCACCTTATCACTGACTTGCAACCCCTCTCACCCCCCTACTTTTTGTATTTATACCCGTTTTTACGTTATACACCAATATATGCGGGTCTTTCTATTGGTTGTCAATTGATGCGTGAAGCAGATCTTTACTTCTTCAAACTCTCTACATGTCATGCTTTCTGGTGTACTCTCAGTTTTGAGTTTTGAGTTTTGTGTTCATGATTATTAACATAGGAAATAGAGTCTTTTTTTTGTGTGAAGGTTGTCCATGCTTCTGCTATGGTTATTGGTTGGCTGCAACATATCCTCACCGTTTGTCTCTTTGGGTTGTTGTCTTGTGATGATACCAGGAAGAAGAGGCAGAACGTAGGAAAAAGCAGGTAATATAAACTTTCCTTTTCCCCCCAGTAGTCTCACTTTTCATTTCCAGATATTGCTTTCTTAAAAAGTCTAACTATACATGAACTTTTTGGACTTATTTTTGTTATTTTTGGTGTTTGCAGATTATGGATATGTTGAAATCAGCAACCAAGGCGGTTGGAGTAGAGAAGCCGAATAGTTTGCGGAGGACGAGAACAGCAACGTGGTAGACTGCCTCTTCTTTTTGTCCTTTCATCCCCCTCCTTATCCAAGGATCTCACCCCCGATGATACATGAGAAAAAACTCAGTTTCTCCAAGGCTTTCCCTGTGGCTTGATCTCTTTTTCCCGAATGGTTTTCCTCGGTAGTGCGCATGCACTTTGTATAGAAGATTTCTGTTCGAGACACATCCGGGAACAGGCTTTTTTCCTTTGAAACCTGTGTTCCCCCTCCTGCCTCGGAATTATGAAAGTGCTGAAGAAGAAAATGAGTTTAGGGTTTTAGGTCTAGCTACTACCAGAAAGTAGCTAGCGGCTACGCCCCCCCCCCTCTCACCTTACCCACCCGCGTTTATACGATATATCGTGTATATATCGTATTGCGGTGTGTGTGAATGTGTTTTTATCTAGTGGAAACTGCAAGTCAGGATGTATAGCACACCAGTGGTTTTGCTTCGGAGAGCCACCTTACCGTTTGTCTGTTTTTTTGGAGCTCCCCACCCCTCCACTTCCCACCTCTGTACACGTATCATTACCGTCAAAGCCTTTTCCCCATTTGGGTGTCTATTATTTATTTGATACTCATCGACGTTTGTTTCCTTCTTTTTTAATATTTTTTGACTTGTCTTGAGTTAATTAGGAATGTTGCTCTTTTGTAGCAATTCTCCTCTTGGTAGGGGCATATTTGCATGGGGAAATCTTTTTGTAGAAAAGGGCTTGGATCTCGAATCTTTTGCTATGCCAGAGGGTTTGGTGGATTTGATGGATACGTGTCGTGAGCTGGAGCTGGAAGTCCCTGACCTTTGTGCATGCAGAAAAAGCTAGAAAGTAGCCACTTGAAATGAAAACTCTGAAAAAGGAATGCATTGAATTTGAACGTGCCATGTGATTGGATCCTGTAGATTTGTGATGAGTTTTTTATGTGTAATAAATGGTGACGTCAACTTCAGTACTCCATGTTATGGAGGAGCGTGACGTGGCTTACTTGGTTACGTCCGATGTGATTTTGGTTTTTGATTTATTTTTCGGGTTTTTTGAAGTTTGATTATGATTTAATCGACGGCTGGGTTAGGGCCAGAGCGGCAAATCTGGACTGCTAAATTGGAAGAAAAGGAGGTTACCAATTAAAGCATCTATAGGTAAGTGCTGTAGTGGTGACACTTGTCAGTGTGCTGGGGCTTGGGCTTCGCTCTGCAGTGCAGGAGTTTGCCTTTCGGGGACTGCAGAGAAGGAGAACCGGTCGTTGGGCACCACCTGTTGGCTTGTGATTGGGTTCACGCACATGGGCTGCCTTGCACTGATATGAGGTCCTGTAAAGGCATGTCCCTTACGGAGCCTTGGTCGTTGAGGTGTGCCCCACCACCGTGGTGAGGGAAATCCCTCCTCTCTCTTGGGGGGAGGGGGGGGCTGACCACTTTTTTTTTGTAGAGAGGTTTGCAAACTGGCTTAGTTTTTTTCATGTCATTTCATTCTTTACCATCATCTTCAATCTTGGCCTTATTAATTTAATTATGAAAAATTGCTGTGGAGGGCTTGCCACGAAAGTTACATTAAATGGTTCATTTAGGTTGCTCATTTAGGTTGCTTTATCTTGGAAAGTGGGAAAATTACCTCATGACTCTTTGCTTGGCTTGCTTGGTCACATATAGACGCATGTAACCCTGTCGATACTAAATTTTCAATACTAGGATTTCACATGGTTTATGGGGTAAAATTGAACAATAAAAAGCCAGCCCTCCCTCCACCCTCCTTGTCCTCCCCTCCTTGTTCTTTTGTCCTCCCCTCCTTGTTCTTTCCTTCCTGGCTTAGTGTATTGCACATACATATTTGTGGGGATTAGAGTAGAAAAAGCTTAGCTTTTCTACTTGCCACAAATGTAAGGTTTTACATATTTACCATGTGGAAATTGAATTTGAAAATTTTGAATTCACAATTGGATTTAGTGACCTTGATTTTGTCTAAAATTATGGAAGAGGATTCAAATAAACAACACCAATGTAGTGGGAAATTTATTACCTCTATTCGTAAATATAAGCGAAGCTTACCCACCCTAGCCCCACAAATACATATGCATAGTAAGGTAGTTGGCTCTAAAAGAGTTTGGTCATTTTGAATTGCCCATATAGATACTAGAGAAATGAACATGAGGTGGTTCTTAACCCTTAAGCATTGGGGGGTCACTATGGATTCACGCCCCCCATGTATAAGCGGGGACGGTTTTCATCCCCGGGGTCCTTTAGGGGTTAAATTGTCCTCTTATAGTCATTGAATGCATGGAAGAAAAGGTATTTTTAATTGCAAGAGCCAATCATTCTCCTTGTTTTCCCAAATCTCTTCACAACTTGCAAGTTAACTGTTCTTGGAAGGTCTAAGGTCATAAATAGAGACTTATGACACATGCACTTTGAAAATTCATAAGTAATTAAAAAATCCTTCAAAATATGAAACTAACTTGTGTTACATTCCATATGTCTTTCTCTTTGTTTGAAAAATGAACTAAAAGTCCTCCAATGCAAAAAAAACCATGAAAAAGGGGAATGAGCCCTTAGATGGTTGGTTTGTGAGTAGACTACCTTACACCAAGCCAAGAAGGGAGGGGAGGAAAGAGTAAAGATTGAAGAGTGGAGGGCAAGGAGGGCAGAGAGAGGGTTGACATTTGATTGTTTAGTTTTACCCCTAGTGTACATAAACCGAAGACAATTTAGGTATCAATTCTTTTTTTTTTTGCAATGTTGTTGTCAACAATTTCAAATATGATTTTCACTTTTAGCTCAAATAGCCAAAAACACTGCTAAATAGCTAAAATTTTCAAATTATCATTATAAAGCTCACAAGTTTTTGAGATGCATGATTTTTTTTGGTAGCAATCCTGTGAAATTTAGCCAGTTTAATAATCGCTGCTTGTTGTTGTCGCTAGGTACCTATTGTTGTTGAAACTTGTTTTTGGCAGTAATTACAGACAAATCATTGTAGTATCCCTGATGATTAATATAGTGTAAAACGTTGAGAAATTAGGGGGGGCGGGAACCGAAATGTACGATTCAGTGTAGTTTTTTTAAATTACATGGTTTTAGGTAATAACAATCGAGGCCGTATTCTTGGTGGCAATTTATTATCAGAACCGTACCTCGTGTTGACTTTGGCTGCGCCTGCTCCGAAAAATATTGGATGGAACAAATGGATGCAAATATCAATCCCCTCAAGGGATGATTGGGTGTGCTAGTATTTGAATGAAAAATTTGGATTTTAGTTGTGGATGAACGTGCATGCGTGAATGATGGTATCCATTTTTTTCTTTTACCTGCATGCATTTGGGGTGCATCTTGCTTGACCATTTTAATCAAGCCAAATAAAGAAAGCCTTCTTAAAATTTTAAATAGATTCGGTTTGGACGTGGATTTTCTGTTTGTGGCACATGAAGTTCTTTACCGCCAACCTTGAATTCATGTCTTTACTGTTTTTATTATTGGATTTTTTAATTTTTTCATGGGGATTAACCATTGAGCGCCACTTATTTTACATTATTTTTTTGGGTTTGGTTTGGTTTACACTAAATAATGCATTTAGGTTGCCTTATCTTGGAAAGTTACCTCATGACTCATCATTTGATCACTTGGAGATGCATGTAACTTTTTAAATTATAGGATTTCACATGATTTACGACATGGATGCCTCTAATTTTTGTTTGCAGCATCCTTTTGTTGCCAAGACATTTAAAATATATTCATTGTAGTAGTTACTGATGAAAATTATTGTAGCAGCAATAATTATTTATATAGCACAATATGACTAAGAATTAGTGTGGAACTACCTAAACGCAATATTCAATTGAGGAGTTGGAGTTTTTGTGTTTGAATATTTTCTCAAGATAGTATGAAATAGCCTATTATGAATAAAGCAACAAATGGATGTAGTTTTATTATGCATGCCTATTAGGAGCAGCATTTCATAAATATAATTTTGGTTTTGTAAAATGTGTAGGGCACGAGCCTCTAGTAGGAGTTTCCTCTTGTTCAGGCCATTGGGAATGAGAGTAAAGCCAGAGTAACTAATGTCATAAACGTGAGATTGCTTGTGCGTGAGGTCTTAGCCTATGTAAACATTGTTTGAAGAAAATATTGTTACATGTCCTTTTTAGTGATAAAAATGGCATTACATAGTGTGACACCATTAACCCTACACCGCACGAGGGGACAAAATATGTTCTGATTTGCAACTATTTTGAGAAACCCTGGGCTATGTAGGGTTAAGCAATTTTTGTTATTACATTTGCAAGTAGAAGGGCAACCAAAATTTCAAAGGATTTTATTCAAGCAACATTTAGTCCCAGCAAAACGGGTCTAAATTATAAGGTAAGTATTGTGGTTATTTGCAATTTTGTAGCATAGCAACATAGCTAAATGCAACCATTATTGAAAACATTGCTTGGTTACTCATTTAGACTGTAGAGGTAGATTCTATGACACATTTATGAAGATACCGTGTTATTTTGGCAAGTCTGAGTTTGGACATAATTTTGTGAAGGACAGCATGGGAATTCAAAAAACATTGACCAAATTTGTACAAAAAAATGTTGGAGTTCAACAAAATTCATCACTTTCAAAACCAAATTCTAACCATAAACGGAATATAAGAAAGTTTCTTAAGTTTCTTATTGGAACACCCAAGGTATTAACTTAAAAATAAATGAAAAATGCAATCAATCAAAGAAACTTTGAAATCTAAAGAAAATCAGCAACCACCTTCTTTTATCTTGGTGGTGACAGCAAAAAGTTATTGTCACTAAAACTTTGGATTTCTAGCAAAAGCTGGACAACATAGTAATATTCTTGCATGCAGTTTATAGAATATATAGTATAGAGTATGACTTTGATGAACTAGAGTTTGTGCGCCCAGTAAAATAAATCAAGGTTGTGAGTTTATCTGAAGTCCTACTTAGACCTAGAGTCTAAGTATATGCTATGCTAGGTTTTTTAGGAGAAGAAAATAGTCAATGTTCAAGAATCATTTGTAGGAAAGAAGGAAGAAATCTAAGAATGCCAACATACCAAAGATTCTTCAAACCAGATTAAATAGTACATTTAGGTTGCCTTATCATGGAAAGGTGACCACATGACTCAATGCTCGGTCACTTGGAGATGCATGTAGCTATCTAAATACTAGGATTTCACATGATTTACATCATGGACTACTCTAGTAGTGTTTTTGTTGCCAAATCCTTACTGTTGTTAAAATTTGTTTATTATAGTAATTATTGATGAAAACATTGTAGTATAAGTAAGTATTTGTATATTGTAAAATGTCAGAAGTTTAGTGTGGGGAAATTTAAATGCATGATTTAGTGTAGTACACATGAGCAAATGTTCCAACATTGTATCATTATAAAGTGTTTTAACCCCTAAAGGATGTTGCCTACCAAAAGTGTTGGCATAATTCATTTGAGGACCATTTAGCACTTGAAGGTATTGGTTTTATGACAAACATCAAATATGTTATATGAAGGGCATGTGAAAATTGTACAATTTTAAAATTTTAAAATTCACTATGAATAAGAAGTTACAAGTGTTTATACATATTTGTGGAGGTTATACAACATCACAAGTTTACCAAGCTGTTTGTACACACAAGCATTTCAAATATGTTGTCTCTTGTACTGTCAATGGATTAGGTATTATTGAGCTTGCTAGTTATTGTTTTAGCTTGACAAGTAGTGTGTTGTTGAGCGGATCCATGGAAGGCATGTAATGTGTTGAGATTATGACCGTTTGCCTCCAAGGGGGGCCTTGCTAAAATTGAAATTAGAAAGAAAAAAATCATGAACGGAACAAATTTAAAAAAAAAAAAGACTCTTGGCTTTTGGGTTTGGGCATTACTTTTGTCACTTGTGCTTTTTTGCAAGTGTTATTGCCAAGAGCTTTGGTGAATGCAAGAATCTTTGCAAATGAGCATGTGACAAGTGGAGATGGTGGCGTGATAGCATACTCATGTTGGAGCCAAAAGATCTATGTAATGAAGAGTGCTGAGATTGGGAATTAGCAACATCACCTCCAGTTTGGATATGTTTTTGGTATGGAGTTGATCATTGGTTACTTTTTGGGTGCCAATTTGCACAAGAGTTTGTCAATCTAGTTGAGTAGCAAGGAATGTGGTAAAAGTGCGTGGAACAATAAAATGTTCACGGTTGTCAGTGTAAATGATTTGCATTGCTTGGTCTTTGATGCGGTTACTTGTAACACAATTTTCACCATACGTTGCCGATTTGCACTTGTACTAAAGGATTTGCACAAAGTAGAATTTTGTGAAGATTTAATGATTTTTGTAAAGGTTCAAGGTTTAGAGTTTAGATTCCATTTTCACCATTAATTGTCTGTTAGAATCAAGTCCAATAAGCCACTTCTACTTCCAACCTTAAAGTGTCTTTGTAACCAATTATTACTTTTATTCTTTATAGTAATCAAGTGGAAAAATAGAGCACAAATTCTTTTTTTGTCAACTTTGCATACCCTATTATCCACGCATAAATGGTTTCACAAGAGCTAGAGCTATCCAAACATGAATGATTTCACAAGAGCTATGTAGGCGTAAAGAGTTTCATAAGAGCATGTAAGGAAGATTCTCTCAACCAAACTTCTTTTCAACATGGATTTTGAATCGGTATATAGATTTGGAATTTTTGGATCCCTCCTAAATTCCTTCATAAGCCAATTTTGAATAAATCAATTGGTATTGATAATTATACGGCAATATATTTTGGCTAAATTCTTGTTTGATAGCAAAAAAAAAAGCTCAAACAAAGTGCATAATTTATGCATCTTTTTAACAAGATTAATATATGCTAATATTTTGATTTGTTGAGAAGGTTCAAATGATTCTTACAAGCTTGTTGCTCACAGCTTTTGGATGGAGGCAGTTATTGCAAACACAATCTTCAAACGCCACCTAAGCATTAGTAGCTCTTGAAGGTTATAAAGATCCATTGAATGGCTTTCACAAATATCAAGGAGTGCATGGCATGAAGAATAACTTAAACATTATTAAGCGGTATTTCATTTTTCTTTGATGTGCCAAGACCTAAATTTATGCAAACAAAACAATTACAAGTAGTAGTCGGTGTGCACATAGAGCGAGCTTCTTAAATGTTGTTAAAATTCTCCCTATCACTTATACTTGATACCCAATGACCTTTAAAGGCCATTTGCCTTTATTCCATTTGAGTATAATATTGTTCATTGTCTCTATTTTATACAATTAAATGTAATGTTAAGTAATATGAGAAAAAATGCAATTTTGGGAATTTTGGATTTCATGTTCTTGAAATAGTGTTTAGTCTAACCTCTCACAACCTTTCATGTGTTGTTTGATGTTGTTCATGTGAATTCATTTCATTAGAAAAAAATCAATTGTACTCTTCATTTTATATAGTTTGGTACTTTTTTTTAATATAATTGTGGATTTATAATCTTTGAATAATGATATCTTTGAAGCTACATCTTCAATTCAAAATTTTCTTCTATAGAGAATCAATTATAAAGAAAAACTAATGTATTGCACTTTGATAATGTTAAAACTCTTTAATGTTTAATCTAGGTGTGTTTAGGTTAGTTTTAAAACATTTACTATTTTTAAGACGTTTTCAATATTGTTATTTTTATACAAGTCTTGTAAACCCATTTACCAAGGTAACTGAATAATGGTGAGATTTCAATAAGGCACTTTTAAATTTAAATAAACACAAATTTGCCCTTCCATTTCCTCGTCCATTTCCCTCCTTCTTGTTTGAATTTGAATTTCAAGTTCAAATCAAGAATTATCCAATGGGGTTCATTAATTAAATATGCCTTTTCATGTCAATCTATACCTCTTCTAGTTTTAAGAATATTCAAAGGGGTTCATTTCAATAGTCTTTTTGTCTCCCTCCCCACCCCTTTGTATTCAATTTAATATACAAAGTAAGAGCTATCTAGGAAGGTTCATTGATAATGTCCTTTCATCTTCCAAATATCATGTAAAATGGTCATTTGAGTACTAAACGGATAGGTTGCAACATGAGTTTATTTATAAGTCTTGCATACCATTTCAGCAAAGCTAAATGCATAGTGGTGGGGTTTCAGGTTGTGGGATTTATAGTGGGATTCAAGATTAGAGAGGGAGAGGGAAAAAATCTAACTAAGAGGAGGGGGGAGGGGGTTGGTTCTATTTTGCATAGCTAAATTGATTGGTGACCCCATTTAGCATAGCTAAAAAGAGTAGAAAAAAATTCAAAAATCACTAAAATCAAAGTAAAAAATATTCAATGGGGTAAACTTAGTTTAAATAAATACAAAATAGACCACTCCACCCCTTGAATTTTTCATCCAAAAAATACAAAGGAAAAGTGGGCATTCTTTTATAAGGATAGATGTACTACATATTAACTAATAATTCTTAAAGTTCTCATTACAAACCCAAACAAAAAATAGGCTTTATATTTTATGGAAATTTTTTTTAAAGAAAAAATGCCTTGCAATCTTTGGGGTAACTTGTAGCATTCTATATTTTACAAAACCACTTCACACAATGGCTAAATGACAAGAAGTTGTCAATTTTCACCAATTTGATTGTGAAAAATTTAAAAATTGGCCTCTCAACCCTTTACCATTGAGGCCAAATTGTAAAGAGTTTGAACCACAAAAAATTCTACATTTACCTCCAATATGCCTATTTGGTAGCAATGTCTACCATGCTACCATTTACATTTGTCATGACATGACACTATAAGAAACCGGTGTTTTTCTAAAGTCACTAACGTTAGCGTTTTTTGGGACATATTTTGCCAAATACAATGTTCACATATAAGCACTTATTTCTTGTCGGTTTAACAAAATGTCTAAAAGAGCATACGGAATCAATGCTAATACACGTCAACATTGGACTAAACATTAACGCTTTTTAAAACATATACACTAGCATTTCAAGACATGGGACTGCCACAGTGGAATGCTATTATAGTTTGACTTGTGGTAAGTCTAAACAATTTCTAGTTTTGCGAAGGTGAAAGCCCTGCCCTTCTTGAATATGACTATAATGCGGGCAGCATCTCAATTGCCCTGATACAAACTGTGTGACTCATCCATCGGACTCTCTTGCCGCTCCTTTGGTGTATTCCTTATCTCAATTTTTATTGGCTTGTCATACTACAGCTTGGTGTAGTCGATATGGATAAGGAATTCTGAAGTCGTGAGAATTATGCATTATGACTTCACTTGGGTTTTATTTTTTGTTGCAGGTACCAAGGTACCAAGTGAGTAAGTTGTGTGTATGTATTGGCATGATAGCAATAGAGGACAAAGAATTTCATGTCTTCTTGAAGGTGATGTGAGGTTGTGGCAAGAGTTGGTGGGTTTTAGTAGTATTAGTTGCCATATATAGTGTTTGTGTTCAAGTACTACATAGTTTTGGACTCCAAATGGCACGTGTTTGTGTGAGTGGTGAGCATGTAAGTGTTGTGCATAGTTATTAGTACATATTGTTCAGAATAAATGCGTGGACCAAATGAATAGTTCAATGCAAAATTTTTTGAAGAAGAGGAAATACCTGTGATCGACAAGAATGACACTTCAGTGTTATGTTTTTCAAATATACAGTTGTTTTTAAAAATGTTACGGTGTACTGTCTCTTTAATATTAGTAGAGGTCTTTCAAGATGTTTGTGAAGAAATTTGAGGGCCAAAGTCATTGTTGTGAATGTTGTTTACTGAGGAAGATGTGTTGATATGAACGTCATATACAACAATTTCTATGATAGATAGAAATGTTATTGCATAACAATGGAAGGATTGATGCATTTCAATGTGTTAATTACATTTGAAAACAAAGGCCAATTTTCTATTACAGGTAGACGAGCAGCAATATGAAAGGGAGATTAATTTGTGGAATGACAGAGCGCACATCACAAATTTGCTATTTCAAACGGCTAAATGACACTCTGGATGTTGTATTGGATGCTTGCTTTATACATTGTGTGCTA